>JBAMBO010000275.1:0-17210 GCA_037044535.1 Lordiphosa magnipectinata | reverse complement strand
ATACTCTGTACCGAAGGTACATAGAGTATATTAAGTTTGTGCAAAAGTATGTAACAGGGAGAAGGAATCGTTTCCGACCCTATAAAGTATATATATTCTTGATCAGCATCAACAGCCGAGTCGATATAGCCATGTCCGTCTGTCCGTCTATCTGTCCGTATGAACGAAGAGATCTCAGAGATGGTAAGGGATAGAGGTTTGACATGTATGGGACATATATTTCTTATACTTGCAGGCAGATCAAGTTTATTTTCAATTTTTGCCACGCCCCCTCCCGCCCCCGCAATTTGGAAAAAACTTCATATCTCCTACAGTTTTGGAGATAGATCGTTCGTTCCTTCTAGAGATACCTTGTAAACAAAATATTATTATCGATCGATTTTCTGAAGGAATGATAAAGATCGGATGAACGATACTCAAGTTATGGGCAAAAAACGGCCACTTAACCCCACCCACCCCCCCCACCAATAGCCACAGCAACATACCCTAACCGTTCAACACAGGCAATCTTAGTGCGAGAGAGAAAGAGAGAGAGAAACTTAGAGAGCGCACCGCGTTGTGCGCGGGGTGTTAACTCGCCGTTTGACTCCTGAGCAAATGCGAGTATAAGGCTACAGAGTATGTTATAGTCGGGCTTGACCGACTTTCTTTCTTGTTTTCCCTGTTTTAAAGGATAAATTTAGAATACCAATTTGTAAACTAGAAAAAATAAATATTAACTTTATTTAATTACAATTTTTTTTTAATAAACTTAAATTTTTATACCCTTGCATGGAGTATAATAATTTTCCCAGAAGTTTGCAATGCATAGGAATATTCATTTCCAACCCCATAAACTATATATATTCTTGATCAGGGCGACGAGCTGAGTCGATTGAGCTTTGTCCGTATGTCTGTCCGTATGTCTGTCCGTCTATCTGTCTGTTTCTACGCAAACTAGTCTCTCAGTTTTAAAGCTATCGAGCTGAAATTTTGCACAGAGTCTTCTTGTTACAGCACGCTGCTAATATGTTGGAACCGACCGGATCTTATAGCTGCCATAGGAACCATCGGTCGAAGAATGGGTCTTAGTGAGGAAAACTTTTTTGTTTTCATTGTTAGCGTCCTTAAATTCGGTCATTATTTATATTATATGCTTTTAAACAGATTTGCAAACTTTGGTCAAAATCGGATGACTATATCATATAGCTGCCATAGGACCGTTCGGTCGAAAATGAGTCTTAGTAAGAAATTTTTTTTTTTTTTGTTAGCGTCCTTAAACTCTCTGATGACTAATTTTATATGCTTTCAAATAGATTCGCAAAATTGGGTCGAAATCGGATGACTATATCTTAAGGCTGCCATCGATCGGAAAATGGGTCTTAGTGAAAAAAACTTTTTTGTTTTCAATTTAATCGTTCTTAAACTCGGCGTTTGTTAATTTGATATGTTTTCAAAAAGATTCGCGAGATTTGTTCGAAATCAGATGTTTATTTGTCGGAAAATAGGTTTTTAGTTAAAAAATTTTTGAATTTTATATAAGCGTTCTTAAATTGTGACATTTGCAGCTTGAGTTTTAAAAAAATGGCAAAGTAAAAAAAAAAACCATTGCTACAATTGTGCCCGATGTGAGATATTAGTGCTGCCAAGTCGACCCCAGTAGAGCAAGTTTCTGAGATGTTGCGCAATAACCATTTTGTTTTAGCTTCTGATCTGTTGACAATTAAAACATATATAATATTAAGAAGATAAAATTGTTATGTTTTATGGCCAAGCCACGCCTCTTTGCTTACTCCGCCCACTTGTACAAATATAATATTGATATATATATGTATTTAATGAAATATTTTAATTTTAATCGAAGAAATTTACAATATTTTCCTATAGGGCAACAATTTTAGGCGAATACTTTGATTTAAAATTTTGTTTCTTGCTTCAAATTATTAGAATAAGTATTTTAAAATATATTTAAGAAATTCACATATTTGTTTTTTTTAATTTTCTTATAAAAGTCGTAAATTTTGTTAAAAAAAATCCAAAAGTTTGAGCTTACCGATTTAATTACGCCCTATTTTGTGGGTGTAATCTAAATAACTTTACGTCAAAAAAATCTTTAAAGTTTGCAGATTATTAGGAAAATCATGTGAATAACTCAAATGGTTCAAAAGTAATGGTTTTCGCAAGGTGTTTTGGGAAAACGAGTCACTGTGCGCCGTATTGCAGACGATAGCAGCATTCCTGCAAAGAAATGCGAAGTCTAACATCTAGGAACCATACCCCAAAAGTACTAATAGCCATCCCCATCTTGTCGCATATCTGGGCATCCGTTAGGGCCTCATGAAGCACCATGTACTCCACAAACCGCTTCATCTGACCCATACTGTGGGCAGATTAGCCATTCTCTTGTACAAACTTCTCTGCCCGAACGGCAGAAATCCAAATAATCCTTCAAGTAGTAGTTCGGGACTATGTCCGATATCTCAAACAGATCAGCAATTGACTTGTAGGCCTCCTCCTCGATCTGCACGTGCTCCAAGTCACATATGTGTCTCAAATTTGATCTTCGCCCAACGGTTTGAACCTCTATTTGGTGCAGCGCGATGCCGAAACCTGCATCAACATATCTGTATTCCTGTTGCTCATCATAGTTGGTAAACTATTTTTGGCAAGACGCCAACAATTTGAATTTTATTTTTGAAACAAAACAAAACAGCTGACCAGCAGTGTGGCCGTTTCTGTATTTGGCCTCTTTGGATTATATATGTGCAATTAAGCATGCTAAAGTTTCCGCGCTTCTCAGAACAGGCCCTTAACAGGAACATACAGACAGATGTAGCATGCAACGTACACGGGTATACGCGGCAATGTTGTAGAGCAGATGTGGGTGTAGGAGCGATTACGGAGCACGCGCTAGCTTCCGGCTTGTTCTGGTCGGCAACGGGGGGGTGCGACAGGAGAAAACCGCTGCTCTCTACGAGCTCTTGTTTAGGCTGAATTTTAATTTTGATTCGCGTGCTACTGGTTCAGTTTCAGCGGCAGATCAGAAGATCGACCTCCTTTCAACGATTATTACACAAAGGACAGGGAAAGAGAGGGAAATGGAGAGCCAAATTCGAGGAAGATATAGAGAAAGAGAAATATAGAACGAGAGAAGGAGATTGATAGATAGCCAGAGAAAGTTGACGGGAAAGTTCTGAGAGTCTCAAATAAGGCGAAGAAAACAAAAATTGGATGACATCTCCGGATGTGTTGGCTAGCGCAGTCAGGTGTTATGCGTCGCTAGCTATCCCCACCCAACCATGGTCGTCAACTTGCATGTTGTGAAAAAGAACGACCCCTTTAATATCCAGAAACGATCATCACATTGGTTTACTAAAGCGAGGCATGGCTTCCAAAAACAGACACTTTAGTTCATCTTCAAGGTTCTAATATTTATTCACAATTTTAACGATATGTAATCTATTTTCTACTTTCATGATTATATGCTCAAACCGAAAACTAAATTTTTATCCAGCGAAATACTCAAAAGTAACAATAAAAAGAATTGCTGAAAAATTAACATTAAAAGTGATATGTAAAGTGTAGACAATATAAGTAAATTAATGTAGATAGTGTAGGTAAATAATTTAGCTCAGCATGTAGATAAACTGGCCGATGTAAATAATAAGGGTATAGAACTTCAAGGGTATTAATTTGTAGATATTAGTTAGGCAAGAATATGTATTAATTTCAAATGCTTAAGAATGTGATATGGAAGTTTCTCTCAGTGTAAGGCAAACAGAGTTTAAGTAGTTAATCATACTTCTTCTTTATACTAGTGTTCTCTTTTCAACGATATTGGGAAGCAAAAAGCACAAAATTTAATAACGGACCCGCAATGCCAAATCAATAATAGCGATTTTGCCAACCACAAACACATTTATTTTCACTTTAATTATGGGTTTATATCCATGACTAGATCAGCAGTCGATCGCTGCTTAGGCAATGCGTTTGCTTATCAGTGGTTGGGACAGGCAAATCGAGGCAAATGGGAAACAAAACAAATAGCAGAAAAAAGCCATAAAAAGCTTAACACACTTACCACTATCCAATTCCCACGCCGAAAGTACTTTCGCTGGAGGCTCTGGAACGTAGCTTGAAGGTGTAGGATTATATTAATTAATGTTCACAATTAATATTGGCTAACTCGCTCTTCGTTCTCGATCCGAATTTTAAATCCTTTTCAGGTTGGCAGGCATTTTCCTCTTGAGTTTTGATTTTGCTTTGTTTCGCTTTGCTATATGTTAGTCACTTGATTGGTGTTGGAAGGGCTGCCGCATTTGAACAAACAAAAATTGATCGCAAGATTTTTATCTCCACTTCACTTCCATTTTCACATATACCTCAATTCTAGTTCTTGTCGAACACATAAAATTAGCAAACAAAAACAAAAAAAATTCTATTATTAATTCTGCTGCATTTCGGCTTCGCTACTCGCGAGACTTCGGACACTTTTTTGGACAGGCCATCCACCCTGTTGTTGTGCGCTCCAGGCAATCGCGTCTGATAAACTGAAACAGCGTGGAGATCAGAACGAAAACGAAGTGGCCAGAGCTTGCCCTTGCCCTTCTCAATGGGGCTGGGATTGAAAGCTTGATCTGGAGCTTTTTTGTTTGTTCGTATGGCTGATCACCATCGAGGCGTCACCTGGACGTTGGGGCAGGTCAGCTGCGCTCACCCCAGGGCCCACTCCCTACAAAAAAAAAATGCGAGAGCACAAAATGAGTGTCTGCTGCTAAATCACAACGAGTTCGATGGTGGAACCTTACCCTTTTATCTTCGGGGATTGGCACTTTATATATATCGGTGAACTCCAAGTGCCGATTGAACACAAAAAAATATAAAAATTATTCCGTCGCCTTTCTTCTTATGCTTCGTTTTGCAATTACACTGATTTTAAGAAGCTTTGGCTATTTGTATAGCAACAAGAAAATTGCACAAAGACTTTTGTTTCACTTTACTCTTTTTGGGTTCTGGAGCTGCTGGACGATGATGTGTTCGCACTGACTATTCAAATAGAAGAGACGGAAGCGGAATTTGGCCAAAGCCACCTAACCTCAAGCCGGAAATCTATGGCACATGAAATTGACATCCCGCTGTCACTAACTATCGAGTTATTTGCTAAACACCTCTGATGAGCACTAATACTTATCGGTATAAACTTTAGTATTTTTATTTAATTTTATAATTTAAACTTTATTTAATTAACACAACTTCATCCATATGTTTCTTCATGCTATTTTCACTCTTTAAGTTACTGCAATGGTTTTGTTCTTTTATTTCTACTTTTTCTGGTTTTTTGTTTTACTTCTACTCTAGATTCTATTATTTAGCATCAGTGTGGTCTGCTTTTAGGCTTAATAGTTTTTCTAAATTTTGGTCGGACCAAGCGCCACTACATTTCCCCCCCGACAAAATCACACTTGGGGTTGAACAAGGGTGATCCGCGCTTGGACAAGATATATGCCGTTGAACTATATGCTTTATTGTTTTATGTCCTTAGCGTGAAACTTTCCCACATAATTCCCTTGCAAATCCTCAACGTCATAATAGCAGTTACCGAGCCTTTTTACAATCCTTGCTTTGACAAATGTCGGTGCGAGTTTGGCATTGAAGCCCTTCGCGAAATTGCTCTGCTGGAAGTTCCGTCTGAACACTTCCTGACCAGGCTGAAAGGACACATCTCGGCTTCTAAGGTTATACGCCTTTTCATTTCGCTCTTGTTGCCGCAGTACAGCTTTTTGCGCCGATTTGCGAATCAAGTCAAATGAATCATCTCGATTGAAACTAATTGTTCGATCCTCCAGCATTTCCAATTGCCTTAACAAATGGTACGTCGCTCCGCTAGTGATCATATTTTGACCAAAAGCTACGCGATACGGACTGCTGTTAATCGCCGCGTGCACACTAGCACGTAAAGAGCAGGCTATATAACTCAGCTGCTCATCCCAATTAGGTTGATCAGCTGCAATATATGACTTAATGGCCGCTATTACGGACCGATTTACCCTCTCGGACGCGTTCGCCTGCGGAGAGTATAGTGCCGTATAGGAGTGTTGTATCTGATACTTTTGCAGCAAGGAGTTAAATAGATTCGACTTGAACTGCACTCCGTTATCAGACACGACAACTTCAGGGATACCGAAGCAATGGAAGAGATCTTCTTCCAAATATCGCGTAATAGAGTCTGCGGTGAACTTTTTAATAGGCTTAAGGAACGGGAATTTAGCAAAATGATCGAGCACTACAAATATCCCTATGTTACCCGAACGACTGCGGGGATACGGACCCAAAAAATCTACATAGATCTTTTGGAAAAACCGTTGAGTTTCTCCCGTTTTCCCCATTGGTGGACGCAGTGTGCGATTTGGATGCTTTGTGCACTTGCACATTTCGCAGCTGTTGATGTAATCTTTTACATCCGTCACCAAGTTTGGCCAGTAATAAAACCTGCGAATCCGTTCCAGCGTTTTATTAATGCCACTGTGGGCAGCTAATGGACATTCATGGTTCTCTTTGAGAACATTAGAAACTAGCGCTTTGGGAACCCATAGCTTCCAACATAGGTCATCCGCTATTTGTTCTCCAGTCGCATGCTCAGCCCGTCTGTATACAAATCTGTCAACCACCTTGACGTCTGGCATTCGAGACTGAATGGCCAATACTCGTTCTTTGACAGATTTATACTCCGCTGACTCGAAATGTTCTGAGTTTAAATCCAAAAAACCTTCGACACTGATAGCAGCCAAGTCCTCCGTGTAAACACGCGAAAGTGCATCCGGCACAACATTTTGGCTACCTTTTTTGTGTAGAATCTTAAAATCAAATCCCTGTAGCTTGAGTGCCCATCGAGCTAACCTCGAGCTCAAATCTGATTGGGACATCAGCCACTTCACCGATGCGTGATCGGTTACGATTGAAAATTCCTGCCCTTCAATATAGGCTCGGAATTTTTTTACGCACATTACTGCCGCCAAGCACTCTTTTTCCGTCACCGAATAATTTCGCTGACAACGGTTAAGCTTGCGCGACATAAAAGCTATCGGAACTTCGTTTCCACTCGGATCTTTTTGCATCAAAACCCCGCCTACTCCAGTATGACTTGCGTCACAGTGAATAGCAAACGGAGAAGTATAAACAGGACTGTGTAAGACGGGAGCCTCACACATTTGTTTCTTCAACGCTTCAAAAGCAGCTTGAGCTTCGTCTGTCCAGACAAATTTTCGGTTCGCTTTCAACGTATCTGTGATTGGAGCAGCCACACCAGCATAGTTCTTCACAAACTTGTGGTACCACCCGGTTAACCCCAGGAAACGCCGAACCTGTTTTACCGACCGAGGCGTTGGAAATTGACTTATAGCAGCTACTTTGTCTGGATCAGTCTGTATCGTACCATGTCCAATTACATGTCCCAGATACTTGACCTCTTTCAGGCAAAAACTACTTTTTCCGACATTTATAGTCAGTCCTGCCAGTTTCAATCTCGCTGCTAGGGCTTTTAATACGGCCACATGTTTTTCGAACGAATCTGAGATGACCAGCAGATCGTCGAGATAAATGAAAATTTCATTTCGCAGCTCTGGAGGGATTACTTTGTCCATTAATTTGGACATCGTTTGCGGTGCATTGGAAAGTCCAAATGGCATGACTGTAAATTGATACAGTGGTCTGCCAGGTACTGTGAAGGCTGTCTTTTCCCGTGCCTTTTCATTTAGCGGAATTTGCCAGTACGCGTCCTTTAGATCGATACTCGAAATAAATTGCGCTTTCGGAAGTCGGGCAATAATTCCGTCGATCAGGGGCATCGGATAGGCATTCTTTACAGTCTGTTCGTTCACCTTTCTGCTGTCCAGGCACAGACGAACTTTTCCTGGCTTACGTACAAGAACTACAGGCGAGGACCAAGGGCTATTTGACTCCTCAATGACCCCGAGATTTAACATCCTATCTAGTTCTTCGTACATAAGTTTCTCCACTGCTGGAGACACAGCATAGTGTCGCTGCTTAATCGGCTTGGCTTCACCCACATCAATATCATGTGTCAGCCAGGTCGTCTTACCTAATCCCTTTTCAGCGAAGGATGGAAACACTTTAATAGTTTCGGCCAACTCCTTTTTCTGAACATCTGATAGGGGCATATGTGAACTATCGTCAACAGCAATCGTTGCTATTGTTGGACTGTTAGCTTTGTTTGCCAGAAACGCAGGCAACAAATTGTAGCTAGTCCAAAACTCAATTCCTAAATATAGGTCCTGAGATAGTGTCGGAACGATATAGAATTTTAACCTTTTAGTCTCTTCTCGGAAAACAACGCTTGTGGTGATTTTGCCCACAATTGCTTGACTCTTTCCATCTGCAGTTCGGACTGCCGATCGAATTGGTACTATATTTGTATTCTTTTCAACCAATTCTTTTGCCAGTGTTCCTCCAATGCAGTTAATGGACGCACCGGTATCCATTAAACCACTCAAAGTTCTTCCGAGCAAAGTGACTTCTGCGTAAGGCCTGTAATCTTGTGAATTATTGACTACAGAAGCAGCCACAGCTTCTTTATTTAATTTATATCTTTGTCTATAAACAATTCTTCGCTTTTGCCGACGCGTTACAACATTCTTTAAAGATCTGTCAGATACGTGTAGCAAGCGATCATGTAAAGGTATGTCCGGGAGTTTTAGTAAGTCTGGTTGGAGCGGAATTGACCCAAGGTCCGCTACTCGGTATTGGTCGCTTTCGAGACCATACGTTTGCGTGCATTGGTCGGCAGTGCACGCCCTACGGAGTTTTTTGATGCATTACAGCTGCCACAGGAGGGTCTATATGTATCGGGTTTGCCACAGCCGTAGCAAAACACTTTGCGATCCCCCACACAGTCTTGGTATCGATGGCCGCGACCACCGCAGTTCCAGCATACAAGTGTTACTGCTGATACCTCTAAGTCTTCATCCCCCTCAGCTTCATACGGTTCAGTACCGTCTAATGGAGGCGCTACCTCATGTACCATACGTCGGGGAGGTACTCGCGGATTAACAGACATGGGTTTTACCACTGACTGCAAAAATCGTTCGCGAGTACGAACTATGTTTCGTAATTCTGAAATGGTGCAAACAGGCACATACAGAATTTCATGCTGAATGTCAGGCAAAAGGTTTGCCCGCAGAACTTCTAAAATAGAAGTCTCTGATAGAGGTACCAGAAGCTTGTCTGCTAACGCCACTATAGCTTCATAAAAAGTGTCAAACGATTCGTTTGCCTTTTGCTTTCTTTGAGACATGGCCGAACGAATCTCCAAGTCAGTTCTGCCGTCTTTGAACTGAGCCTTCAACGCGGCACTCAATCCTGGCCAAGTGACTTTTTGTACCGTTTTATGATAGCGCCAGAACCATTCATTGGCGCTGCCTTCAAACAAATTACTCGCATAGCAAGCCACTACTTCGAGGTCACCAATTGTTTGCTTGGTTAAAGCCTCGACTCGATAAATAAATTCATCCACTGCGATTGATGGATGTCCCGAGAACCTTAACTTCCAGTTCGCAATCACTTGGCTAATTCGATCTGACCTTAAATCTGCTTGTGATCCAACTGGAGTTGTTGACGCCCCATTACTTGCGGCTACAGATTCTGACCTTAAATTTGAAGCTTGGGATTCCACTGGATTTGGTACTACCATATTATTTGTGGATAAAGATTCGCGAATAGGCAACTGTAAAAATTGTTCAAAAGTCTGATGTTCTTCCGTTTGAGGCGGATTTGCAGCTGTATTCGCTAAAACAGGTCGACTTGCAATGCGTTGGAAACCTACTTCTATAGTCTGGGCTAGTAGTTGGGTTTGCTCCGTTAACGCTCCTGCAATTGCAGTACCTATTACCTGCTGTAAGTTTGAGATAAGCGCTTCCTGCGGATCTCGATTAATTGGACCTTCGTTTACTATATTTTCCCTTTCGAGACTAGTGTGAGTATTCCCAGTTCTAGTGTTGGCTCTTGATCTGGATCGAGTCATGTTTGAATGTGGTGCCGACTGCGATGTTGAAGGTTGCCCACTGGCCGAGTCTTCAGTTAAGTTTGGTATCGAAGGTTGTAACGAGGTCTTGCAAACAGGACACACTTTCTTATTTCCAGCTCTCGTAGAAAAGCAAACGCGATGAAACGCGTGATTGCAACTGGTGACTAAGAGCTGCGCTTGGTATTCGATAGTTTGCGCGCAAATGCAACAAACCTGATTAGTATCATTAATTTGAACCAAATTTTCGCAACTGTGGCTCAAAGGCATGATAAAAAATTTAAGCTGCTAATATGTTCAGCCTAAGTTTAATAAAAATAACTTCAATAATATTCTTCAAAAAGATCAAAAAAAATTAACTTGTTTTGATTTAAACAAAACTCCAAAAAAAAATTGGAAGCCATGCAACACCTTTGTAAAACCAATGTTGCCACCCAAAGACATAGACAAAACACATTCGATTTTTCACCAATAAAAATTATCAGGCTACTCCTGGCAGTTCTTCACCACACCGTGTATCAACTGAAATCTTAATGATGCATTTATCGAGAAAAAAACAGGAAATAAGTCCAGCTTAAACTTTTGTTGACTTATATTGGCCAGGATCTACAGACAATTATTATTATCCGGTTCCTAGTCCTCATTAAATCCTATTAAAGCTCTAATTGACCTAAATCAAACAAACACTGAAAGAAAAGCCGTAACCTGGACTTCGGTACTATTGTAATCTGCAGCGAGCTAGGCCGTAGCTCTGGTCCACGTGATCACCTAATCTACTAGCTAAGATTCACCTAGTCATTAGCATTAGTCCAAGTCCTTTATCATGTTGCTTTTACTGTTGCTTCTTTAGCGCCAGGCGTAGATCTTGTCCACTTTAAACCTTTCTTCAGCCTCCGATAGCAAACAGTTAACTAGCTAACATTATCTCTGAAAATAGTTCAAATGAATACTGCTACTTTTGTCTAAATTAGGTAATCAGCACCAAGGAGTAGAACTGGTCCACTAAACCTCTACTTCTTCTTACTAACTTAATGACAGTAGTCTTTGTACCATTTACTTGCCTTACTGATCAGCAAGGTCAATGTCACTATTCTCTTTTAACTCGAGTCAAGGCTCTAATCTAACACTGAAACTGAAATTGACAAAAAAACGTGTCTTGCTGTTGTTGACGTTAATTATTTTTAGGATGGTTGGGCCAGCCGGAATTAGGCCTCACGGTTGGGCGCCAAAAATTAAAATTAACTGTAGCATGCAACGTACACGGGTATACGCGGCAATGTTGTAGAGCAGATGTGGGTGTAGGAGCGATTACGGAGCACGCGCTAGCTTCCGGCTTGTTCTGGTCGGCAACGGGGGGGTGCGACAGGAGAAAACCGCTGCTCTCTACGAGCTCTTGTTTAGGCTGAATTTTAATTTTGATTCGCGTGCTACTGGTTCAGTTTCAGCGGCAGATCAGAAGATCGACCTCCTTTCAACGATTATTACACAAAGGACAGGGAAAGAGAGGGAAATGGAGAGCCAAATTCGAGGAAGATATAGAGAAAGAGAAATATAGAACGAGAGAAGGAGATTGATAGATAGCCAGAGAAAGTTGACGGGAAAGTTCTGAGAGTCTCAAATAAGGCGAAGAAAACAAAAATTGGATGACATCTCCGGATGTGTTGGCTAGCGCAGTCAGGTGTTATGCGTCGCTAGCTATCCCCACCCAACCATGGTCGTCAACTTGCATGTTGTGAAAAAGAACGACCCCTTTAATATCCAGAAACGATCATCACATTGGTTTACTAAAGCGAGGCATGGCTTCCAAAAACAGACACTTTAGTTCATCTTCAAGGTTCTAATATTTATTCACAATTTTAACGATATGTAATCTATTTTCTACTTTCATGATTATATGCTCAAACCGAAAACTAAATTTTTATCCAGCGAAATACTCAAAAGTAACAATAAAAAGAATTGCTGAAAAATTAACATTAAAAGTGATATGTAAAGTGTAGACAATATAAGTAAATTAATGTAGATAGTGTAGGTAAATAATTTAGCTCAGCATGTAGATAAACTGGCCGATGTAAATAATAAGGGTATAGAACTTCAAGGGTATTAATTTGTAGATATTAGTTAGGCAAGAATATGTATTAATTTCAAATGCTTAAGAATGTGATATGGAAGTTTCTCTCAGTGTAAGGCAAACAGAGTTTAAGTAGTTAATCATACTTCTTCTTTATACTAGTGTTCTCTTTTCAACGATATTGGGAAGCAAAAAGCACAAAATTTAATAACGGACCCGCAATGCCAAATCAATAATAGCGATTTTGCCAACCACAAACACATTTATTTTCACTTTAATTATGGGTTTATATCCATGACTAGATCAGCAGTCGATCGCTGCTTAGGCAATGCGTTTGCTTATCAGTGGTTGGGACAGGCAAATCGAGGCAAATGGGAAACAAAACAAATAGCAGAAAAAAGCCATAAAAAGCTTAACACACTTACCACTATCCAATTCCCACGCCGAAAGTACTTTCGCTGGAGGCTCTGGAACGTAGCTTGAAGGTGTAGGATTATATTAATTAATGTTCACAATTAATATTGGCTAACTCGCTCTTCGTTCTCGATCCGAATTTTAAATCCTTTTCAGGTTGGCAGGCATTTTCCTCTTGAGTTTTGATTTTGCTTTGTTTCGCTTTGCTATATGTTAGTCACTTGATTGGTGTTGGAAGGGCTGCCGCATTTGAACAAACAAAAATTGATCGCAAGATTTTTATCTCCACTTCACTTCCATTTTCACATATACCTCAATTCTAGTTCTTGTCGAACACATAAAATTAGCAAACAAAAACAAAAAAAATTCTATTATTAATTCTGCTGCATTTCGGCTTCGCTACTCGCGAGACTTCGGACACTTTTTTGGACAGGCCATCCACCCTGTTGTTGTGCGCTCCAGGCAATCGCGTCTGATAAACTGAAACAGCGTGGAGATCAGAACGAAAACGAAGTGGCCAGAGCTTGCCCTTGCCCTTCTCAATGGGGCTGGGATTGAAAGCTTGATCTGGAGCTTTTTTGTTTGTTCGTATGGCTGATCACCATCGAGGCGTCACCTGGACGTTGGGGCAGGTCAGCTGCGCTCACCCCAGGGCCCACTCCCTACAAAAAAAAAATGCGAGAGCACAAAATGAGTGTCTGCTGCTAAATCACAACGAGTTCGATGGTGGAACCTTACCCTTTTATCTTCGGGGATTGGCACTTTATATATATCGGTGAACTCCAAGTGCCGATTGAACACAAAAAAATATAAAAATTATTCCGTCGCCTTTCTTCTTATGCTTCGTTTTGCAATTACACTGATTTTAAGAAGCTTTGGCTATTTGTATAGCAACAAGAAAATTGCACAAAGACTTTTGTTTCACTTTACTCTTTTTGGGTTCTGGAGCTGCTGGACGATGATGTGTTCGCACTGACTATTCAAATAGAAGAGACGGAAGCGGAATTTGGCCAAAGCCACCTAACCTCAAGCCGGAAATCTATGGCACATGAAATTGACATCCCGCTGTCACTAACTATCGAGTTATTTGCTAAACACCTCTGATGAGCACTAATACTTATCGGTATAAACTTTAGTATTTTTATTTAATTTTATAATTTAAACTTTATTTAATTAACACAACTTCATCCATATGTTTCTTCATGCTATTTTCACTCTTTAAGTTACTGCAATGGTTTTGTTCTTTTATTTCTACTTTTTCTGGTTTTTTGTTTTACTTCTACTCTAGATTCTATTATTTAGCATCAGTGTGGTCTGCTTTTAGGCTTAATAGTTTTTCTAAATTTTGGTCGGACCAAGCGCCACTACACAGATCAGAACTGTTTGCTCAACTAGATCCACTTTACTGTGAGCGCGAAGCACAGACCGAAGCAGATTCAACCTACATTTTATGGACTTTGATGTGCGCAGAGCTGAGTGAAAATATACAGAGGCTAAACCCTCTGTCTGTTAAACATATTTCAATTAAATTGCTATTAAATATTCTAAAAATTATCTCAGCTTTGCTTGTTTATTCATAATTATTTTTTGTTCACCTTACAAAGGTGTTTTAATAAGCTCTTAATGAACTAAATAATTCTAACAGTGGAAAAAAATAACATTCGTATTTACATTATTATTATAATTATATTATTTTTGTAATTTTCCATTCAACTGATAACAATTTGGTTTGGCTTATTGTATTTCCAGCAAAAAACTAAATCCATAATTTGCTTTTAGTTGGCGCACTAAAAACTGTAAATATAAGCTGCTGTGGCAACACATTGCGGCATTTGTTTAGCGCTTTTGTTTAGTTTGCTAAACAAACTCAGAAAACTACACACAGACAAACACATAGTCAATAATGCGGCACTATTTGACTTTAGCAGAGCGCTGAAACCGTATAACCCGATATTGTCACTAAATATGCCATCAAAATAAGCAGCAAAGAGCTGTCAAATATTTATGCCCTGGCCAGAAAATGTTGAAAAGCAAAAACCTAGGCAAATAAATTCAAAATTCAAACTGCAACCGACATGCTGGCGCCCTTTTCCGTATGGCAATTTGTTGGGCCATTGTTCTGCCGGTGACACTTTTAATTAATGCAAAAATATCCACAGCATTTTGTATCTTTACAACAATAGAAAATCCTGCATTCACCACATGCATATCAATTAGTTTGAAAATGTGCCCCTGGGCAAGATTCTCGATATCCTGGGGCAAAGAATCAAATTTTAATTATGAAACCGCAAAACCAAAGCAAGACCAATGAAATCCCATGAAAATTCGAATTATGGAAATGCAAAAATGAGATAAAAAAAGGAAACCAAACTGCAATTAAATATCAAATATCATATTGGCAGCAATCAAAAAATGAACAACAAACAAGAAAGAAAGTCGGTCAAGCCCGACTATAACATACTCTGTACCCTTAATGTCGCAGCTCTAAGTTTCTCTCTCTCTCTCTGTCTCTCTCTCTCTCTCTCTCTCTCTCTCTCACACTAAGATTGGCTCTGTTGAACGGAATGTTGTGGTTTTGGGTGGGGGGGTGGTGCTGTTAACTGGCCGTTTTTTGCTTATAACTTGTGTATCGCTCATCCGATCTTTATCATTCCTTCAGCAAATCGATAAATAATATTGACAACTAGATATCTCTAGAAAGTACAAACAATCTATCATCAAAACTGTGGGAGAAATGACGTTTTTTCCAAATTGCGGGGGCAGAAGGGGGCGTGGCAAAAATTGAAAATAAACTTGATCTGCCTGCAAGTATAAGAAATATATGTCCCGTACATGTCAAACCTCTATCTCTTACCGTCTCTGAGATTTCTTCGTTCATACGGACAGACAGACAGACACAGAGGACAGACGGACAGGCGGACATGTCTATATCGTCTCGGCTGTTGATGCTGATCAAGAATATATATATTTTATAGGGTCGAAAATTATTCCTTCTGGCTGTTACATACTTTTGCACAAACTGAATATACTCTCTGTACCTTTGGTACAGAGTATAAAAATACATCAAATGTTGACAAACAATAATACCTAGAGTTGTGCATATAAGTTCGTTACAGCAAACAACATCAGTAATTCATATGGCACATCGGTCACAGTGGGAATTTTTAAGCTCTGAGTCTGTTCGCCCGTAGCGAACTATTGGCCTTAAGTCCTGACTCAAATCATTATCAAAGAAGTAAATTCTTAAACAGTTTTTGAAGAAATCTCGAGAAACATTTTGATTTTGTAACAAGATTTTAAGAAACTTTTTCAAATTTTAGGAAACGAAACGCAAATACTTACAGTTGACCACAAATGATATCAGATGACCAATTCATGGAAGTAAAAAACTTATTTATAAGGGTAGGAAAAAGAATTGGACTCGATGGATGCCGCAATTACTTACAGTTGTCTAGAAATGACATCGTGTGACTAATTCATAGAAGTCTTTGAAAATATATCAAAATATTTCACAATATTATTAAAGCATTAGAAAAGCAAAAACAGATTCACTCGATGGGTGCCGCAATTGCTTACATTTGACTTCAAATGATATCGGATGACCATTTAAAAGATGTTTAAATTATTGTTTAGAAAAATATAGAATTTTACCCGATGGGTACCGCGATTGTTTACAGTTGACTCCAAATGACATCGTGTGGCCATTTTGGAGAAGTTTTTGTACAAATATTTTAAGAGTGTTTTCCATTTTAATTAAACATAAGAATAGAAAAATAAACTTAGCTCGATGGGTGCCGCAATTACTTACTAGTCTTAACTTAGTTAGCTATATATCGTGATTTTGTCTGCAGAGTTTGACCAAGTTCGGAGACCTTAACCCGCCTTTTAGTTCTCAACTTTGAACTAGCTCTAAAAAAAACGAACTGCTCGTGAAAACAATTTCAGCAACGAACTAATATTGCTCTATTGTTCCACATATTCACAAAGCATGCCCTCTGCACATCCTTTGTTTGTACGTGTGTGTGTGTGTGTTTTCTTCTGTTCTATACACAAAAATGTTGCAAATAATATTTAACGCTTTTTACACAAATTTTCCACTTGGGTGGCTTTTGCTAGCTGATGCCAAAGTTGTTGTCGTTGGTTCTGTCGCTGGCACTGCATATCGAATTAATTGTGTTACAAGTTTAATTGAATTTTAAGAAACAGTGGCAGCACAAGCAAAAACAACAAGCTTCAAATTGATATTTGTTTAGTGTAAAGTTGAATTTAGTTAAAATTCCAATTATGGCAAAAAGTGAATTCAATTTTAATTTCAATTCTCTGTAGACTTTGGCTGGCTTCGACATGTTTGTGCTGGTCGTAAATCGTTTTTGTTTTTCACGTAATTGCTGTGGGCCAAAACAAATATGTGGGTCATTAGGCCCAACTAATTGCATTGAATTGTTTATTTATTAGCATTTTGCACAAACAAAAATCGATTAGAAAATTATGACAACAAATGTGGATAATTAAAAATGCAGATCGAGTAATTGAAAATATTTAATCGAATTAGATAGCAAAAACAACATTCCGATTGGCGTTTAAAAGTGACAGAATTTACAGAAAGACCCAACCTTTTTTGTCGTCATATTTTAAACAATTAGAGCAAAAAACAAGAAAGTCGGTCAAGCCCGACTGTAATATACACTGTACCTGCAGTAGCGGCACTGCTGC
>JBAMBO010000274.1:600000-879921 GCA_037044535.1 Lordiphosa magnipectinata | reverse complement strand
AGCTGAGCTGTCGTCGCGTACGGTTGTCTTTTTCTTTGCTCCGCTTACAAATATTCTTTTTCCTGTGCTTATATTAAAGTTTCTGGCTAAATTAGTTCGGTCGTAAACAGCTCATCGCTACTGTGATTTGTGGATAGATTGTCGGAGAGATATTGTGAAATTAATTAATTAGCTATTCAATATAACTAATTACTTAATTTTGCACTTGCATATTCGGCTCTTTCTTTGTACCCAACAGTGCGGTGTTGTTATTGCTTTTTTTTTTCTTTTGCTTAAACGTTTTGAGCTTACGCATTTGGCACATGCTAAAGCTTTAAGTACCGCTTATCACTCATTGCAATTTGTTGTTCTTTAAAGAGTTTCTGCTGCAGCTGCGCTGACAATTATTTTTTAGAAGCTTTTGCAGTTACGCGTGCCCTACACTTGAAGCTTAACAAAATGCTTTCTTGTTGTTTTGAGCAATGCGAGTTTAACCGTAAGGTTGGTTCCATGGATTTGCTTGTTGCTTGCTTTCTGTGTAACAATGTTGCCCATGTTTAGTGTGCAGGCTTTCCTGCTCGCCAGAGTGACATTGTTTCCAAAGTTCCTGGCTTAATTTGGAGTTGTGAACCCTGCCAAGAAGTGGCATTCGAAATGCATACATTTATGAAGCAGACTCGCGGTGATTTTATGGAGCTCCAAGATGAGTTTTACAATCTCACCGGGAAGTTTCGGAAGATGCAGTCTAAGTTTCATGGTTATAAGCTAGCTAATTCGCCTATGGGCAGAAAAAGCTATGTTCAATCTGCTCAACCTAATCGTTCTCATTTTGCAGTAGCTTCTAATGCACCTGATACACCTACAACAAGGAATGAGCCGTCTCTGATTTCCTTCGACGCCGATGCCGCGAGCTCCCCTGGCCTGGTATCTGCTCATGTTGACATGGAAATACTATCGACCACTGCTAATACTCTGGCTAGCAAGGATGATGCTGGTGATTCTTCAGTTGTAGGCTCCTCTATGGCTGCCACGGATAATGCAAATTATCGTAATAAGCCTGTGCCTTATATCGATGGTGGTGCTGTTCCTACCGTGTCTCCTCCTGCTGCTCACGACGCTTCATCTTCTATAGCTCCTGCAGCAGCTCCATTAGCTGCTCCTGAACCAGCTTCTGCAGTTTGTTGTACTGTAGCTGCTAACGTTGCTGTCCCTTCAACTACCACAGTTCCGGCAGCAGTTCCATCAACTGCTCCTACATCGGCTTCTGATGTCGGTGGGGGTGCAGTTCCTACCGAGCCTCCTGCTGCTCAGGCTGCTTCATCTAAAGCTCCTGCATCAGCTCCATTAGCTGCTCCTGCACCAGCTTCTACACTTTGGTCTGCCGTAGCTGCTAACGTTGCTGCTCCCGCTCCTGCTAGACATAATGTCTCTTCTACGTCTGCCAATGCTCGACTCTCTTTCCGTCCTATTGAAGCAGTTGCCCCACGAAAACATGTCTTTGTTTCCCGCCTTCGCCCTGATATCACTGAGAATGACTTACAGAATTATTTGATCACTTCTACAGGATGCTCGGGCATACCGGTTCATAAATATATCTTTTCAAAGCCTCGATCAATATCCTCTTTTAAACTGTACGTTCCATCTACTCTTCTAACCCAAATTCTTCATCCTGATCTTTGGCCTAAATTCACTCTTGTTCGTGAATTTGAGCCTAAGCCGACTGCTACTTTTCCTATGTCCTCAAAAAACTTAAGTCGTCCCTTGTCATCAAATACCAGAACGTAAGGGGAATCAGAAGTAAACTCCAATCCCTTTACCTTAATAGTTTTGCTTTCGAAGCTGACATTTTAATGATGACTGAAACTTGGCTTCAATCTCACATACTAAATAGTGAAATTCTGTGCGACTCTTATTGCATTTTTAGGGTTGACCGTAGCAATCGGAATGGAGGGGGTGTATTGATTGCTGTTAAGCAAAATCTTAATGCATCCATTTTTCATATTCCTAACACTGACGACATTGAATTTGTGTGTGTCTCAGTGCACATCGGAGACTCTTGCATATTCTTGAGCTGTTCCTATGTTCCTCCGTCTTCTGATGAATCCACTTATCTTAAGCATGCTTTAGCAATAGAGTACATTTCGAAAACCTGTCGCGACTGTGATTTTCAAGTCGTTGTGGGTGACTTTAATCTTCCCTTTGTTTCTTGGGTCTCTTCCCCCGATTCTGAATTTTTTCTTCCTTCTTGCCAGCATAGCTTTTTGGACAGTGTGTTTGGTCTATCTCTGCTTCAAGCTAATTTCATTAACAACTCGCTTGGTCGTATACTGGATTTATTGTTTACTGATAGTCCATGTGCTACTATATCTCGTACATTTCCAATTTCTTTGCCTGAAGATAATTATCATCCTACCATAGAACTCCAATTGGATCTTCCAGGCACAACCGAAGTAAAGCCAACTAAAGCGCTTCTTAGGCGTTGCTTTAGGAAGACAGATTACAATATTCTGAACAATTTGTTGCTTAATACTGACTGGTCATTTCTTAATCAAGTGCATTGTGTTGAAACTGCCACCAATCTGTTTTATTCTAAGCTGTACGAGCTATTCGATATCTCTATTCCTCAGGAGAGTGTAAGTAGCGCTCACAAAACTGTTCCATGGAGTTGTGCAAGCCTGAGACACTTGAAAAATGGGAAGTCTCACCTTTTCAAAATATACAAAAGATCGGGAAAAGCAACGGACTTTTCCAAATACTCGACTGCTAGGGCAAAATTTCAAGCCCAAAATCGAATTTGCTATAAAAACTACCTGTCTCGAGTACAGAGTAACTTTTGTAACGATCCAAAGAGCTTCTACCAATTCGTAAATACCAAACGTCGTTCCAATGCCTTACCTTCTTCTCTTTTCTTTAAACATGAAAATGCCTCGTCCGACATTGACATTGCAAATCTCTTCGCAAAATTCTTTCAATCAACTTACTCGTCGTCCGATGCCAGCAAAGGCTATTCTTATCCTATTTCCTCATATGATTTGATAAGCTGCCCCACCATTGCTTTTTCTTCTGTCTTGAATGGTTTACTTTCCCTAAAATCTAACCTTTTTCCTGGCCCAGATAATGTGCCATCGTGCATCTGAAAGCAATGCGCAGACTCGCTTGCCTATCCTATCCACATCTTGTTTTCCAAATCACTTGAGCAGTCTAGATTTCCAACTCCATGGAAAGAATCTTTCATTATTCCCTTACATAAAAAGGGTTCTCGTTCTGACATTTCAAACTACAGGGGCATTGCGAAACTCTCTGCAATACCTAAACTCTTTGAACAAATTATAACATCTCAGTTACAGCACTCATGTTCTCCTTTTATTTCGCCGAGCCAACACGGATTTGTTAAAAACAGATCCATTACTACAAACTTACTGGAATTTACTTCTTCAGTGATTCATGGTTTCACTCAAGGTAAACAAACAGATGTTATCTTTACTGATTTTAGTAAGGCTTTCGACAGTGTCTCTCATTGCCTTCTGATTTTGAAATTGCGTCTGCTGGGATTTCCACTGGGGCTTCTTAATTGGATAAAATCTTATCTCCAGTCTAGAACTCAGAAAGTAGTCTTTAATAGTAGCACTTCTTATCCGGTATTTGTGACCTCTGGAGTTCCCCAGGGCAGCCATCTTGGACCTCTTCTCTTCGTGTTATTTATTAATGACCTGCCTAATGTAATTAAGCATTCTCGTGCGTTGTTGTACGCAGATGACTTAAAGATATTCCTGAGCCACAACTCGCCCAACGATTCTGCTTTGCTTCAGGTTGATTTGAATTCCATATTTATGTGGTGCTCTTACAATTTGTTGCATTTGAACAGGGACAAGTGTAAATCTATGACTTTTTATCGTAGAACCCCTCTTCTGATTAACTATTTATTGGATTCTTATCAACTTGAACAAGTTGAATCTTTCCATGATCTGGGTATTACCCTCGACCATAAACTTTCTTTTGGCACTCACATTGAACTTTCTGTGAATAAAGCCATGGGACTGTTAGGTTTTATTAAACATTGGTCTAAGGAGTTCAATAATCCCTACACGACCAAGCTTTTGTTTATATCCCTAGTGAGGCCTATTTTGGAGTTTGGTTCGTGTATTTGGAACCCTCAAGCACTCACCCTGTGTAAACGTATCGAATCTGTCCAGAAGCAGTTCCTTTTGTTTGCCCTTCGCAACCTGGGTTGGGACCCACAGTTGAGACTTCCTCCCTATATTTCCAGGCTTAAGCTTTTAGACTTACCTTCACTTGAGCATAGACGTACCATGTTGGGTATAATGTTTCTAAACAAGCTTATAAAGGGTAATATTGACGCTGAGTACCTACTCGGACACGTGAACCTTAATGTCCCTTCAAGACAAACACGAAACTATATTCCCTTGAGGCTTCCTGTTGCTTCTACTTTATATGCCTCTAATTGTCCTTTTCGCATTCTGTGTAGGGATTACAATAATATCTTTCCTCTTCTCAGTGATAACCTTTCCGACGAAGGCCTGCGGTCTTTTATTCTTCACAATCTTGCACTTGCATAGTTTCTAGTTTTTCTAGGAAATTCCTTCCGATCACCAACGCTGCGAGCAGGGGCGTAGCTGGTCATAACGACAAAATAAATTACCCCCACCGGATCGGAAGGTGTTTCTTCTATTTACTCTTTTTGTTTTCCTTTCTATCCCCCCCTATTTTGTATCATTTTATATTCTATTATATTGTAGCTGTGTCTTTTAGACGAAGCTGCAATTAAAATAAAATAAATAAATAAATAAATAAAAACAAAAAAGCATTACCCCCAAATTTTCGCTCATCACGTCCAAAATAATTGTAAGCAATATATTCCTGAGCTGTGTATCAGCTGTTCTCTCGATCCACACGCGCTATCGATAGGCCAACTATCGATAAGAAACTGTGGGTTTCGTTCATGTTGCTGGATACTCAAGCAACGAAAAGGTAAACTAAAAATTCCTGGCACAGTTTTTTTTATATGAAGTTTGCCAGGAATTTTTAGTTTCCGCGGTGCTGGATACCCGGCTTAAAGTTTGCCAGGAATTTTTAGTTTCCGTGGTGCTGGATACCCGGCTTAAACAAACAAGAAATTGAATGAAGACAAAAACAAAATGAATGTGGAAACTTCTTTGTTTTTAATTAATGAATTGGCAGAGGACGTGGTTTGCGGAGGAGGAGGAAAGCTTGAAAAGAGGCCTATTCAAAACGAAGCAGCCTCGCGTGCGCTCCCAGTTGTTCTTTGAAGTGACAGTACAAAATTACAGAATGGACAAATTCAAGGATTATTTCAAGATGTCCCGTGCATCGTTAAGGACTCTCATCTCATTGCCCATTAAATACTTTATTAAAATGAACATTTGCAGACCCTTCTTTGCGTTGCCCTGGATGAACTAATAGCGAAGTGACTCTTAATAAAACCCAGCGCTATGTAATTTGGCTGCCCGCAAAACACAGGAGTTCTTCATATTACTAAATTACCGTTTTTAAATAGGAAAAAGATCTGGCCATCAGATATTCGAGTGTGTTGTGTACATTCTCGCCGGGATTACAACAAATTTTAAATGGGTAACAAAGTTTTGAAAAAAACACTAGGGGATTCTAGGAGCAGTTGCTGCAATTGACGACGGTCATATAAATTTAAATCTGTTCTAAATTTTATTTAGCTATTAGTTGCCAAAAATTCAAAACCAACAAAAATATATCGATGACTCTGTTGCCTTAAAATTCTATCAAACACGTTCACTAGCAGCCAAACACTTTTTTGTTGATTGATGATTTATGTTAGATGATTGGTGTATGCTGGTGAACGCGCTCATACACACACTATACATTTGAACACTTAAAATTATATTTATACAACTGAAAAGTGTATTATAATTTTGCACAGGAGTTTGCAACGCATAGAAAGAATCATCTCAGACCACATAAAGTACACCTGGAGTCGTTGAAACTCTGGAACACCTCATCTGCAGCTGCCCAGCGATCGCTAAGACGAGACTAAGACATCTGCACTCCCAAAGTCTCACCTCTCTTGAAGAGGCGGCAAGGAGGTCTCCCAAACAACTATTGGCATTTGCCAAAACGTCAAACATCCTCTTGGATTTCTAATGGTACCCAGAAAAAGCCACCCGGCCTCACTAAGGACCGTAAGGTCTATGTGTGGTCCCTACAAAGGGCCAGCCGGAACTACCTACCTACCTACATAAAGTACATATATACGGCCGTGTTAAACCTCTAACAACCCAAAAGCAATTGTCGGTGTTCCTGATACCTCTTTTGGTTATTTTCAAACGTTGCGAATTTTGTGGCGACATTTGGTCTATGTTTGGCCAATAAAGAGATTTGAGTCAAATATTATATAATAATGAGAAAAAAATCTTAAATGCTTAACTGATCGAATTGCATTAATATTATGAAAGATTTGATGGGTTTTAAGTAATAAAAATTAATTTTAAAATATTGTGTAAGATTATGTGGATAAATAAGCAGTTTAATAAAATATGATTTAAGTGGTTAATTCAATGAAGTATCGAGAAAACTCATCGATAAATTATATCGGCGAGAGTTTCAAACTACGAAATGGAAGACAAGTTGTCAGCGGTGAAATTTTTAAGTACACTTTTTTTTTATTTTGATCTGTAAAAATTTTAGGATGTTTTTATGGGGGAAACATAGAACTCCGGAGGAAGAGGCAGTAATGCTATATGGAAACGGATATCGCGGCAGAAAAGTAGCTTACGCTTCATCAGAAATTAAAAGTGGATTGCATCATTTTTGATACTCTTGTTAGGATTATGTCTCCCTCGCCAACGGCCTTCTCCCAAACAATCGTGCTGCAAACAATCTTGCACAAACAAAGATGCATGTGATTCGGAACAACTTAGGTTTGTTAACTGTTGGTTGTGCGAAAATATCATGCATATTAAATGTGCTGGACTAAGTGGACGTGACCTGGACAAAATTTACTCGCCTAAAAAAGGTTGTGGTGCTTTAAAATGGTCGTGCCTTGTATGCACTGATAAGCAATTTAATTTCTCGCGTATGAGCAACGACATGAGAAACGAATTTAATACTCTTCACAAATCGAACAAGCAACTCACTAGCGAGTTTACCTCCAGTGCTGAGATACTTAGTCAATTTAAGTTTGAGTCCCCGCCCTCGCGTCAGCTGGAGCGTCAGTTTTTAGAACTGCCACCTCCCGTTGGCGGCAAGTCGTCCGGACCTACTTCTTCGTTGCTAGTTTCACCTCAATGTTTTAACTTATCACCAACCATATCTCTTTCCGCATCACCAGGAACTATGCTTGATTTGTCTTCTTTACCTCCCTCCCTGAATCAAGATACTGGTGGTACTTTAAATAAACCACCATCACATAGGTCGTTCCCCGCTTGCACCGCCTGAACCTGTTGCTAGTGTTTCGATTCCTTCTCAGCCTCCACTTCTAACTGTGATTGCACCACGCAAGCAAGTTTTTGTGTCTAGGTTGTCCCCTGAAACTACTTGCGAGAAAATTGCCGCGTATATTGCCAGCAAATCCTCAGCAAGTGTTTCGATTACAAAGTTTAATTTTGTCCAACCTCGTGATGTAGCTTCCTTTAACATAAGTGTTCCAGCTGAAGCATTTCCCATCATATGCAACCCAGAATTTTGGTTGCCAGATATGATTGTCCATGAGTTTAGGCAAAAAAATCGAGTTAGGCCTACGCCCGTCAGCTTGCCCTCTTTTAGTATATCCTCAAATGTAGGGTCTAGTTCAAAAAACTAGTTCTGTCCCTCAGTCCGCATATAGCCTATCAGAATGTTAGGGGTCTGTTATCCAAACTTTCTACCTTGTTCTTGAATAGTGCTTCATTTGAGTTTGACATTATTGCATTCTCAGAGACTTGCTTGAACCCATCAATCTCTGATTGTGAAATTTTATCAAATGACTTTTTTATCTATCGACATGATCGACCTACTCGCAGAGGTGGAGGTGTACTGATCGCAGTCAAAACTAACCACCGTTCGGAATTAATTCCAATAAATCTGCCTGATGGTGTTGAATTTGTTGCCATAAAGGTATCTTTTCCTTCCTCTTCTTTATATATCTCTTGTTCTTATATCCCTCCTTCTTCCGATATTCAAGTTTATATGCATCATCTAGCTTGTATAAAAGATGTTTGTGCCCAATTACGAGACATTGACTCAATGGTTGTTGTAGGCGATTTCAACTTTCCAAACATCGCCTGGTCATTTCTTAATGGGTCAACTTATCTTGTTCCTTCAACACAGCATGACTTCTTAGATCATCTGTTTGATATGTCCTTGTTTCAAATTAATACAATTCCAAACCATTTAAATAAATTGCTGGATCTAGTCTTTGTCGCTGACAGTGCTAGTGCCGTAGTCTTTAGGTCTACCCCCCTATCACTTCCTGAAGATTCTTACCATCCTACAATTGAAATCTCCCTTTCAGTTATTGGACCTACCTCTTCAACATCTATAGCTTCAAACAAACCTCGTCGTTGCTTTCGTAAAGGAAACTTTACTTTATTAAATCAACTTATTTGTGCAACAGACTGGACTCCTTTGTACAATGCGGTTGATTTAAGCTTTGCTTTTACCTTTTTCTATGATTCCATTAATTCTCTTTTAGATATTTGTATTCCTAATAGCGCTCCCTCTCTAGCGTCCATTAATCCTCCTTGGTACTGTCCTAGGCTTTCTAATTTGAAAAATATTAAGTCTAGATGCTTCAAAAAGTAAAAACGTACTGCTTCTGTTGTTGACTTTTCTCAATACTCAATAGCAAAATCGAACTTTACACTTTTCAATTCTGAGTGCTATAAGAAATATCTTGCCCGATGCAAAATTCAATTTGCAGAGGACCCAAAACAATTCTAAAGCTTTGTCAACTCTAAACGTAGAACCTCTTCTTTACCTTCTTCTTTTTTTCTTGGTGACCAAAAGGCTAACGATGACTCCACTGCCGTTGACCTATTCGCGGACTTCTTCCAATCAACTTATTCCTCTGCCCGTTTTACCAATACTTCTTATCCTTATAACATTCCTTCTTCCAACTCGATATGTGCTCCCTCAATTTCAGAAAGCTCCTTGCTTTCATATTTGAAATCACTTAAATCCTCATACTCCCCTGGGCCTGACAACATTCCCAGTTGCGTGCTTAAAGAGTGTTGTTTTTCCTTATGCAGTCCTTTGCTAAAGCTTTTTAATCTATCTCTAGAATCTACTGTGTTTCCGAATCTTTGGAAAGAATCTTATATCATTCCTCTTCACAAAAAGGGAGGAAACTCTGATATATCCAATTATAGTGGTATAGCCAAGTTTTCCGCTATTCCAAAATTATTTGAACAGATTCTAACCTCATCCTTACAGCACTATTGTAAATCGATTTTATCACCTTTCCAGCATGGATTTACAAAGCGTCGGTCAACTACGACCAATTTGCTTGAATTTACCTCAATGGTTAACGATGGATTCCTTTTAAAAAATCAAACTGATGTCATCTACACCGACTTCAGTAAAGCATTTGATTCTGTGAACCACGATATTCTCCTCTTTAAGCTTGATCGTTTAGGATTTCCTTCCTCTTTTCTGCTTTGGATTTCGTCCTATTTAAAAGATAGAACTCAAAAAGTTCTGCTTCGCTCTAATACTTCAAAGCCTATCTTTATCACTTCTGGTCTACAGTCGTTGATCTTGGAGTTCTTTTTGACGCAAAATTGAGTTTTAATCCTCATATCTCCTCTATTGTTAATAGGGCGAAAGGTGTACTTGGATTCATTAAACGTTGGTCGAAGGAATTAAATGATCCATATACCACAAAGCTTCTGTATACTGCTCTAGTTCGCCCTGTACTTGAATACTGCTCGTCCGTCTGGTGTCCGCAATATAAAAAGTATATCGATCGAATTGAATCAGTTCAAAAGCAATTCTTGCTTTTTGCCCTACGTGGCTTAAATTGGGACCCTAACCTTTGTTTACCAACGTACTCCAGCAGACTTTTGCTTATTGACCTTCCTTCGTTAGCTAACCGTAGAACAGTCTTAGGTGTTTCTTTTCTTCATAAGCTAATTATCGGTGATGTAGACTCTTCTGATCTTTTAGGTCGCCTTAACTTTTCCTTTCCTTCTAGGCCAACTAGAAACTATTTTCCTTTTATCTTGTCTAGATGCACAACTGATTATGCCCAGCATAATCGATTTCGGGTTTTATGTAAGAATTACAATGATCTCAATCACCTGCTCTCAACAGAGCTCTCTCTCTTCTCTCTAAAAACGTCTCTCTATAATTATCTCCGGGGAAATCTCTGACCACTCCCAGCTGTGAGTAGGGGCATAGCTTGCCGGACTGGCTAAAAAATCCTCCCCCACCGGGTCAGAGATTTTCCGGTTATTTAGTTTTAAGTTTTACGTATACATTTTTTATTTTTAAAGTTTTCTTTTAGATAGTTTTCTCTCTATCTCTGTTTTAGTTTAATTTATTATATTATCTTATTTTTTCCTTTGCTCCTACATAACTATAGGTTTTGGTTTTTTCTCTCTCTCCCTTTTCTCGATCTCTATATTATTAAAATTTTTGTTAGCTCTAATAACGTCTCTGACTACAATCGGCTGTGAATAGGGGCATAGCTGGCCGAACGGGCAAATAAAATACCCCCACCGTGTCGGAGTCGTTATTAGTTTATTTTGTAATTTTATTAGATTTTCTTTGATAGGCTTCCTTAGCTCATAAAACTTTTTTGTAACGTATTTATACTTTTGTTGACAGCATTTGTTTGTCGACTCTAAATAAATAAATAAAAAAAAATTAATGCAGCCGCGGGAATTTTTGAATTTATATTTGTGCACTCCACTCACTTGTAAGCGACATGGTTGCCAATACATAATAATTTTTTGGCGGGTCAGCGTTCTCCTCAATTTTTTCCCGATACAATTGAGTACTAATGACTTAAAAATAATTTAAAGTTTGGAACTCAGTGCATACCACAAACCAGGGCTTAATACCGGAACCGTTAACCGAAATTGTTTATAAGTTCGCGGGCATATTTAACAGGGTCAGAGCAGCGTAAGGTTTCTTTGAAACGTTTATCGACAGAGTAAATTGTGTTATCGTGTTACATAGGCAACATAGGCTTAGGAGACTATGTTAAGAATCTGTGAAATATCAACTTTTTCACAAGACATTTTTTTGCGACCCGTAGATACTGCCCTTATTGAAAAAAAATTGTGAAAATCGGTCAACAGGTTTTATATTTTTGCAACTATTTTGGAAAAAGTAGTTTCGAGATAAACGCATTTAAAATTTCGACAGCTGATTTCGGTAAAATAGAAATTATTTTACATGGATTTTATGCATTTGGGTGTTAGCTTTCACCGAAAAACAAATTATTAAATCGGTAAAATAGTTCTCAAGAAATTCGGGTCAAGACATGGTAACTAAAAATCTCAAAAAATTTCCATGGAATTTTTACAAACTACCCGTTACTCGTAGAGCAGAGATGGGCGCGTCACGACGTTCCAATGCACACGAGGCAGCGCGCTGCCTGCGTGTGCATAGGACTCTGCCGCGGCCGACTGCACAAAATCACACGTACGCTATAAGCATTGAAAGCTATTTATAGAACACGAATGAGGCGCACGCAAATTGTGCTTGTATGCGTGTGAAAAGTGTGACGATATGTGTGCATGCCCATCTCTGTCGTAGAGTAAAAGGGTATACTAAAGTCGTGTAAATGTATTTAACAGGTAAAAGGAATCATTTCCGACCATATAAAGTATATATATTCTTGATCAGCATCAACAGCCGAGTCGATATAGCCATGTCCGTCTTTCCGTCCGTCTGTCAGTATGAACACCTTGATCTCAGAGACTAGAAGAGGTAGAGCAACAAAATTTGAAATATAGAATCATATTGTCTCTCATACTGATCTGCACGCAGATCAAGTTTATTTCAAATTTTTGCCACGCCCAACCCCACCTCCACAATAAAAAATGTTGAATATCTCCCACAATTTTTAATATATCGATCGCAAATTTAAAACGTACATTTATATTCGCAATATCTATAAGCCCTAAAATTTTCATCAAGATACAGAATGCTCTGAAGGCCATTCCAAAGGATAACTATGCTAACTGGAAAGTTCGTTGGGATAAGTGTATGGCAGCAGAAGGGGATAAAATAGATTAAGATAAATAAATAAAGATATTGAAAATATAAGACAATTCACAATTCAATGCGATCACAGTAGTATGAATTTAGCAAATTTCAAGAATTGTTTTTACCGTTCGATATACACCTATTTATCCGAATATTAACCCGTCTTCATGACAATCTAAACTCATTATACAATTTTGCGATTTTTTTTGGGCCGATTGGCCTACATTCCCTATTTCCCGCTCGACAATAGCCAACTATTAAATCTTGAGGAAAATCTAAACTAATTATAACATTCTGCAAGTTTGAGCGATTTTTTTTTGGACCGATTGGCTTTTTGCGAGTTTTTAATTGCTATTCGGGGCGGAAACAAATTCAACATATGAAAGATCTTACAAATCCGTCGAGCCATTCTTGAGATATAAGTGGCGATAAAGCACCATTATAAAACAACTGTATATCGCTGGTATATTGAACTCCATCGTGGTCGTAGTTCGCTCAGCGACGAATTGCATAAAGGTCGTCCAAAATCGGTTGTTGTACCAGAAATCATCGAAGCTGTGCATGAACTGATAATACAAGATCATCATGTGACATACCGTGAGATTGCGGCATACCTAAACACCAGTTCCAACAGCATATGTAAGATTTAGCATGAACACCTTGCCGTAAAAAAGGTTAGTTCGCGTTGGATTCCACATAATTTGACAATCGCTCAAAAATTGTATGGAAAAATTGTATTTTTCAACTCACTGTAAACAACATATATTGCGCTCGTACATGAAAACGTAGTGAGACCGCTTATGCTACAAAAAAGGTTCGTTTGTATGGTATTACCAGATTTTAGCTATTTACATTACTGTGACCAGTTCCCGAAATATAAATAGTACACTACGTACAGAGCAAAGTAGTAGCTTATTGTATTGCTTGCCCAAATTCATAATGGGTTTCAAGATAAAGTTGCAGGTCCGAAAAAAGGGTACAAGTAAATTCTTAAGTAAAGTGTTGCATACTTTTCGGCTTCCACCCCCTTGGGAACATTTCTTTCCCTGAGTAACGGGTATATCGAAGTCGGGCAGGGCCGACTTTAGCTCGGTCTCGTTTTGAGTATGAAGATGTGATTTTTATACCCGTTACTCGTAGAGTATAAAGTGTATACTGAAGTCGTGTATGCTACAGGCAAAAGAAAAACATCAACAACCGAATCGATATAACCATGTCCGCCCGTCCTACAGTGGTCGGATGTTACAGGCAGAAGGAAAACATCAACAACCGAATCGATATAACCATGTCCGTCCGTCATACAGTGGTCGGAATCTCACTATTTTTGATAAAATGTTCAAAAATACAGCTACAACATTACAACTTGGCACTTATATTTGAAAGGACATATAAATTTGGAATCGTCTTCGCTAAAAATAATGGTACAATTCTTTTGGGATAGTTTTTATGCCCGTTACTCGGAGAGTAAAAGGGTATACTAAAGTCGTGCAAATGTATGTAACAGGGCAGAGGGAATCATTTCCGACCATATAAAGTATATATATTCTTGATCAGCACCAACAGCCGAGTCGATATAGTCTGTCTGATGTCCGTCCGTCTGTCTGTATGAACGCCTAGATCTCTGAGACTAGAAGAGCTAGGCAACCAAATTTAAAATGTAGACTCCTATTGTCTGCACGCAGATCAAGTTTATTTCAAATTTTTGCCCACCTCCGCCCCCACCGTAAAAAACATTAAACATTATTTTCTTTTCTTTATTAAATATTTCTTTCCATGAGTAACGTGTACATCGAAGTCGGTTAGAGCCGACTTTAACTTATGCTCTCTTTTAGTTACACTAAGAAAAAACTAGAACGAATAATTTGAGTACGAACGTCTTAAAAAAAAAATTCGTCGTTCTTGAATTTTCAAGAATTTCGCTCTTGGAATCGAGATAAATTCGTTCTAAACGTTCTCAATTTGGTTTTTTATAGGCATCGTTGAGAGAATAGCGTTGGACTCGCTCTCGCAGAGAAAGAGAGCGCATGCGCAATTGGTCGTTGAGAGAATAGCGTTGGACTCGCTCTCGCAGAGAGAGCGCATGCACAGTTGGTCGTTGAGAGAATAGCATTGGACACGCTCTCGCAGAGAGTGAAAGCGCATGCGCAGTTTGTTGTTTTGCGATGCGTACGAAAGTCAACTGCGTTTATTTATAAGTGTGATTTCGTCGCGTCTTTTAGCTTGCGGAAGATAGCTGAGCTCGCTAAGCTGCCCGTCGCCTGTGTATGCTTCAGTCTTTCGAGGTACCGTGTTCAAGTCCCAGAAGAGTAAGCAAAAAAAAAAAAAATATATATGTGTGGTTATCTCAAAATCAATCACAGTTTAAAACAAAGTTTGGGTGGGTGGTTAGGGTTGGTTGGGTTGATAATGGTGAGTAGGAGGGTGGAGGGAGACGGACCACGTACGTCGGTCGGGTCGGGTCGGTCGTGTCTCTCACACCCCCCCACCCCAAATGTTCTTTTTAATTTTTTTATTTTGAGAATTATTCGTTCTTGGATCAAGTACTGCAACTCTTGAATCAAAAATTATTCATACTTGGATCAAGAGCTGAAACTCTTGAATCAGGAATGTCGGGATCAAAAATTCACTCTTGAATCAAGAATTTAGCTCTGGGATCAAGAATTTTCCCCTCTTACCGTACTTTTGAGAAGGAATGCTCTTGATTCAAGAGCGAAATTCTCTATTTTTTCTCTGAGTGTACGAAAGTAACCGTACTATAAAAAAAGGCATTTTTTGCAAAATTAAGCTCAAATTAGTAAAAATCTAGACGTGATGGACCATTTCTGAGATCAGGTTCGGGTTCATCACACGGCCTGCAAAACTTCACATACTGTAAACTCGGGTTGATTAAGTTTAAGTTGTACAACTGTTATTCTCTTCTCTTTAACCATGGATGACGCCTTTTACAATGTGACCAGAAATCGATACCGATAAGCCTCGTGTGTAGCCTTGATCGATAACAGGGTTCTCGGGAGTATCGATATATATACCAGGGCTACCTAAGCAACGTTATACCAGGGCTACATGAACAACCTTATACATAGTGTGGATGTTCATTCCAAAATTATCTGTCAACTGTAAAGGGCGGTATCCACGGGTCGCCAAAAAATTTCTTGTGAAAAAGTTGATATTCAGCAGATTCTTAACAGAGTCTGCTAAGCCTATGTTAATAACACGATGACACAATTTACTCTGTCGATAAACGTTTCAAAGAAACGTTGCGCTGCTCTGGCGCTGTTAAATATGCCCGCGAACTTATAAACAACAATACCTTGCAGGATTAAGAATATGGGCATTTCCACAGAAATGTCAACCGCAGCCAAAATTTGAAAAGTGGTTAAAAACACTATGTTTTATCTAATTTTCATTGGGTCAAATTGCATTAATGAAAGCCAATCCTATATTTATACATAGCCTATTTCGAAATATGTGGATTTACGGCCGCGCTAGCGCAATTTTTATAATTTGGACATTAATTTTTCCCTTTTTTTTGATATAAGTGCCTTTAGGGTACAAATGGTCAAAAAAGAATGCACAAGAAACCATGAGAATCTATGTGATTGCCATAAACTTTAAGTTTTTCTTCCCATAATGGAAACCATATAAAAAGTATGATGGAACAAAATGTCGCATGCGACATGTCGCGACGAGCTGAGTTGATATAGCCTTGTCCGTCTGTCCGTCTGTTTCTATGCTATCTCCTCCGTCAGTTTTAAAGCTATCTTAACCAAACTTTGATCGAAGTCTTTTGGTACAAATACGCTGCACATTTATCGGAACCGGCCAGATCGGATGACTATAGCATATAGCTACCATAGGAACCATCGGCCGAAAATGTTGTTTTAGCGATAAAAACTTTTTGTCTTCAACGCAAACGTCCACAAACCTCTTTATAGGAGGCCTTGTCAAAAATGTGTACATTTGGCCGAATGTACATATTTGTGTCAGTGGAATCATGCTAATAATTTATATAAATCATACAAGCTACAAGGGTATAAAAACTTCCCTGGGTGGTCACATAGCACTTCACCACGTAGTCGGGGCCTTGTCAGGAAAACGTTAAGAAATGGAAGTGATTTATAAAGTTGAAGTTTGGTTCGCCCATTTCTTACCTTGATATAATTGGCATTGATTGGCACATACTCGTTGCCCGATCCTCTTTTGCTCGGTCACCTTCAGGGGGTCAATTGAGGCTGCACTATCCGCTATAACACCGCTTGATAGGAGGCCAGCACTTCGCTGTCTACTGAACTGGGAGCGGCCGTTTTACTGTCGCGATCATTGAGCACCGGCGGCTGTGTTGCAGACCGTGCTCCGGTCCGCCGGTGTTCTCTGGCGGGTTTCCGTGTGTTTCTTATCCGCCAAGTCCCACCCCTCGCTCCTCACTTTCACGGCGTTTATTAAATTCAGCTGGCCCGCCATAGAAAGTGCCATTAGACGACGCTTTCTGCTGGAAACTTTTTTAGATGCGCTCATTTTCAATTTGGCCTTCCAATTTGGCCGCACAAATTAGAATCGAAACCTATTTTGCTCACGTCACGGCAAAAAAGAACCATGGACACCGCAATATAATTCCTAATACCCACCATTCTGGAATTAGGATATTTGGGATATGTCAAGAAAAACAGGAGTTAAGGACCAATAAATCGGGAAAAAAGTCAATTTTTAAAATTTTGACTTTGAAACAACATAACTCCGCTATTTACAGACCGATCCCAAGTATCATAGTTCCGACCAGAATTACATCTGTACTTAACAAAACCTTGTTTTCAGTTTTACATTCAGATAAAAAAATTATAACTTAATTTAACAGATTTCCTATCGAATAAAAACACCGCATCTTAATATAAATTCCTGTTTTTGTGTAATTGAATTTTTTTGTAAACCTTTGAAACATGACACCTGAAGCTGCTATACAGTACCCCTAGGAGCATTTATAACCAAGTTCTGCGACCGTCCAATTGATGTGACAATGTATTTTTATACCCGTTACTCGTAGAGTAAAAGGGTATACTAAAGTCGTGCAAATGTATGTAACAGGCAGAAGGAATCATTTCCGACCATATAAAGTATATATATTCTTGATCAGCATCAACAGCCGAGTCGATATAGCCATGTCCGTCTGTCTGTATGAACACCTAGATCTCAGAGACTAGAAGAGCTAGAGCAACCAATTTTGAAATGTAGACTCCTATTGTCTGCACGCAGATCAAGTTTATTTCAAATTTTTGCCAAGCCCACCCACGTCCCCCCAATAAAAAATGTTGAATAACTCCCACAATTTTTGAGATATCGATCTCAAACCTAAAACTTACATTTATATTCGCAACATCTATAAGCCCAGAAATTTTCATCAAGATCGGATGATAAATAGCCGAGTTAAAAAAATGTTGCATACTTTTCGGCTGTCCCACCTCTGGCACACAGGATGGCTATTAAACATTTCTTTCCATGAGTAACGGGTATATCGAAGTCGGTTAGAGCCGACTTTAACTTACGCTCTCGTTAACTTTTACCTTGTTCTCCTCAGCACTGCAGTGATGTGCCCGACCCATCAAATACTTATTAAAAGCTCAGTTAGGCCTTTATTACAGCAAACCTATTCAATATCTTACCTTTTGCAAACAAAATCAATAGAAAAATTTAGGTTTTCTTAAATTTATGCAATACGCACCTATTTTTACTGTCCAGAGCAATTTAAAGTGTAAACAAAGACATGTGTCAAAACATTCACCGGTACACAATCTTAAGCCGGGTTTTTTACTGTACATGAATGTCTAACTTATTAATCCCTATGCCCTTCGTGTGAGTTTTGGCACCATGAAGTTAAATACACATGGTGTCCATTAGCTTTATAGGTTTTGTATAATTGTTTCAACGTTTCAAACTATTTTCAATAGTTCATTTTTAAATGCATAAATGATGATAGTGGAAAAATTCAAAATTTGTTTAAAACTAAGGAATATGAGTTACCATGGCTGACTATTTTAATAATTGGATGTTATGCAACATATCAACACAGTAATCTGAGTTTTCAAGAATCGCTTAAAATTATATGCGCGTCATTATTATTGCGCATAATAAATGAGCTTGAAATGTTGCTTAGGAAAGAGTGGGGAACTGAACTTCATCATCAACCTTCAAAGGTTTTGGACCAGGACGACGTTTCTCCGTCATCTTATTAGCGACAGCCGCATGACGTTCAAAACCATTGCTTGCACCAAACTCAGTACGAGGACCACCACCTGGACCACTGGGTCCACTTGCTCGAGTTGGTCCGCGTGGGCCTTTGCGGAAACCGCCCTTACGGCCGTCATTGAAATTAAACTGAATATCTACAATGCGCTGAAGACGACCGACACGTTGGGGATACATCGAGGGGTCATATTCAAATTCATCTTCACTATTGTTTTCCTTTTTTTTGCTCAGCACAACCATCTTCTTCCATTCCTCGTTGTCAACGCCTTCGCCGGCCTTGCGCAGATTGTAATTTGGTTTAGCTCGCTGATCACGTAGAGCCTTCCATTCGTCGAGCGTCATTTGCTTGGACTCATCCTCCTCCAAAGTGTTTGCAGGTTCGCCCAATTGTTCATTTGCCGAGTCGTCTTTATCCGCTAAAGGAACCGATTCACCAGTTTTCTGATCTTCAATGTCCTGCTTGGCAGATCCCCAGTTATGGGCGCCAGCGCCATCACGTTTATCAACTGATTTTATGCCTAAAAGACAACAAGAGATAAAAATTTAAATTTGTACAATATATTTTTGGCTGCATTTTTTTATTTTATACAAGGCCCGAATACGATTATTTGAAATCCTTATGTTGGGTAATTCTAAATCATTTCACTGAACATGTTCACTTGATTTCTATTTTCTACTCTTTAATAGGGTGGCCGGATATCTAAAAAATAGAAGAAAGCTAACTTCGGCTCGACCGAAGTTAATACCCTTGTAGCTTGTATGATCGATATAAATTAGTAGCCTGATTCCACTGACACAAATATGTACATTCGGCCAAAGGTAAATATGTTTGACAAGGCCTCCTATATACATTTTTTTCACCCAATTTCTATGGCAGCTATTACTGTATAGTTGTCCTATCAAACTTGGTGGAATTATGTGAAAGCATAGAAAACTTATAAATACGAGGTTTGGGGACGTTTGCGTTGATGACAAAAAAGTTTGCGTCTTTGTACCAAAAGACTTCGTGCAAACTTTAAAACTGACGGAGGAGATAGCATAGAAACAGACGGACGGACAGACGGACATGGCTATATCAACTCAGCTCGTCATGCTGATCAAGAATATATATACTTTATGTGGTCGGAAATGCTTCCTTCTATGCGTTACAAACATCTAGACTATTTTAATATACCCTCTACAAGGGTATAAAAATATCTATATCAATCTGAGACCTGCCACGTACACCTAATTTTCCAACACACTCGCGAATTTACTCGTCTCGTTTGGGCTCGCGGCCTTGGTTCGACACACGAAATGATCGACGGCAAGCATGTTACAACGAAGAAAGTATGGCACTCTCTGAGTGTGCTCTCTGCTCGTCCACAAAATTTCCGAAGGGTTGTGTGAGCGCACTTTCTTTTGTGTTTTTGTTGCACCGTTCGCTTTGTTGTTTTTGTTTGCAACAAGAGATCGCGGCGACTCGCGCCCGAAATTACAAGTCAATGCGAGTATTTGCAAAACTATACTCTTTTTTTTTTTTTAGCTTTTACTATAAGACTAGACTATACTCAGGACTCGAGTCCTGAAAATCTCTAGAGATTTTAGCCTCGAAAAATCCTTAGTAGTAGAAATTCAAGAGATTTAATTATTTTATTTTAAAATCTAGTTAGAAGGCTTGTGTGCAATATAAAGTTCCATCTATAAAACAGGGTTGCATCCCTTTTTGTTAGATGTTGCGAGGAGGGATAGAACCCACGCCTCCCGCACAGCAGGCCGACACAGTACACACGCTAAAATTTTAATGCATCCTTGCAGGAGTCGCCTAGACAGTCAAAATCTAAATGCTATTATGCTAATTAGATCTAATTACAATCTTAAGATGTCATTTCTGAGAATAAATATTTGTTACATGAAGGTTCATAACGACCAATAGGACATACGTTGACCAATGTAAAATATATTTAACTTATTAATTAAAATTAACATGATACTTTTATGAATGAAGTGGTTTCTTGTTTCGGTTTTAATCTCTGTTCTAAAATCATAAGAACCTTTTAAAAATTTCGCTATTTTTCGGCAGTTTTATCTACACCTCCTATTTTACCTTCTACTCGTCTTCATTATAATGCAACATACTATGTACCCCCAAAGTTTGTATATATCTGATCTATTTGAGTTAGAAGCCACATAAAGTGGAAAATCAGCCATAAAGTGTGTGAAGTGCTGTCCATTACAGTTGCGGCCAGTACTACCCATCATAATTGTTTGTTTTCCCTTTAACACGATTATCATTCGTCCGATCTTTATCGATTCTTCTGCAAATCGATAAATAATACTGATAATTAATTATGCGGAGAAAGTTACAACCATCTATCTACAAAACTGTGGAAGATATGACGATTTGGTAAAAATTGAAAATAAACTTAATCTGCCTGCAAGTATAAGAAGTACACGTCCCATACATGTAAAACCTCTATCTATCAATATCTGAGATCTGTGCGTTCATAAAGACAGACATGGCTACATCGATGACTGTTGATACTGATCAAGAATATATATACTTTATAAGGGTCGGAAATTATTCCTTCTCCCTGTTACATACTTTTACACAAACTTAATATACTCTAAGTACCTTTGGTACAGAGTATAATATCCCAGGGAATCAAACCGAATTGTATTTCGGTTCCGGGTGTGGAACGAACTGAAACTAATGCTTCGGTAAAAAGTTGTTTTGGTTCTAATTTATTTTGGTATTCGGTCCGTACTGGCACCTAGATTTTGATGCCGGTACGTACCGGTACCATTGTTTTTTGCGCCTATACAATTTCTAAGCGGAGACATAAAAATCATCAACCCGGAAAATAATCGTTCTGCGCTTACTTGGCCTTCTCCAAGGCATGAATACAGTTCCAGAAACTTTGTCAAGTTTTCTCACCACCATTTAAATTACTTCTTTATTTTGTAAACGTTGTATGCTCAGATAAATTGTTTGTTAGATGTACTTTCCCCATTTATTTGCACTTAAACAGAAATAGATAACATAAGCACTTTTCTGTTTTTAAGGGTCTAAGAACATAGGATGCAATATTTCCAAAGAGACTAGTCGACTGGACTAGTTCACAATACAAAAGTTTGGCTAAGCCAGATTTTTTTTATTTTTAATCTTACAATTTAAACAAACTGCGTAAAATTCCCCCAAACCCAAAATCTCGTTTGCAGTCTAGTTGTTACACTCATAGCCGAAACTGTACCGGTATAGGTTCTCAGCTTTCCATTTGCAGTAAAGAAAAAAAATAAAGATGCCATTTTTCGGCTATTCATTTTCGATTACTAATTTTCGAAAATAGGAATAATTTTTAAGTGTGAGTAATTTAAAAGTTAGGCGTCGGATGTAAATTTACAGATTATTTTTATAGTCTTATTACCAATGGCTTTGGATAGTAAGCAATTGAAAAAAATTATTTTTTTTTAAAACTTAAATTTTTAATGTTTTCCCGCAAATTAAGCATATTTCCGCAAAATGCTGAACATACGTATGTATAAGTACATTTTACAACAAATAAAGCGAACAAAAAAATTCCGACCAAAATAAAATTTATGTGGCGATTTTTCATGGAATCACACATAATACGTACGGGTTTCCCTTATCTTTCTTTCTTCTATTCTTGTCAATCAGCAAGTAAGTACAAAAGTTAAACACAAAATGCAATAGTTTAAACGAAAATCTCTAGATTTCTAGAGCACCCCTGTTTTTGTTCTGGACGCCTATGTGCTATGTTAAGATATCTTATAAGTTAAGGAAGAATTGGGTAGAAACAGGCACACAACATGGCAATATTGAGCCCCACATGATTAATTTCACTCTCTGAAGTGGTATACGGATTTTCAGAAAATAATGGTTAATTAAAACATAAAAACAATAAATAACAATAATAAACAATAAAAAATACATATATAAGTATGTGTGTGAGTTGATTCTTCACTGTTCATGTATTTTTACCTGTTTTATCAGAGCCCGACTGACGATCGAACTCTCGTTTGCCAAATTTCTCGCCGTTGCGAAAGCGTGGTGTTGGTCCTCGGTTGTCACGATCTCTAAACTGGCGCTGCGGCATTTCATTACCAAATTCAGCCGCACCCGAAAAATTGTTCTCGCCCGAAGCAACACGCGTGCTGTTCCTCATGATGCGTGCTTCATTGGTAGTTCCATTCAATGCATTATTTTTGTTGCGGCCCATGCCGCCAGTATTTGCCAATTTTCCTTTAACTGTTGCAGTCACGCTAGATTTTATGTCAGAAGAGCCTTTATTGGGTGCAATTGGCTTGTTCTCCTTCTCAGGTTTGGTCTTCTTTTGAGGAGCAGGGCCTTCGATTTTCTTCTTAGTGATGCCGGCACCGGCTCCTACTTCCAAAGGCACAACAGCTGCGGCTAGAGAATCATCATCCATGAACAATAGCTCATATCGATTCTTCCCTGAATTGTCCATGATGTGAAAACTTCTTTAAGGCCTAGAGAATTTGATTTTATTTATTTTTTATTTCCAATCACGTTGATGACAGCTCAGCGGAAAAGAAAAGGAACATGGAGATGTAGGGATGAGCAATTTATGAGTACCTGCTACCATTCACGAGTACTTGAGAGTAACGAGTCACGAATGCTCACAGTGATCACTGATATCGGCGTCTTTTGCCTCCGTGAGTTATGCTTATATATAACAGTATATACAATATACCACAACCTTTTTTAAGCTGGTCAATTATTTGACATTTTTGCTGAATTATGCTGCAGTGTGACCGCAAGACGCAAACAAGAGCATTATTTTTAATACCTTTAGCCACCTGCCGCGTTTTAAAGAAAGCGAATATATTCACTTAGCTGTTTCCATTGGTCGTGACTTGAGTAATTCTGGCTGTACACTGCGTCACACTGTGAATCTATTTTCTGTGACAGTTTGTGACACAAATCAAAATTGTTCACAAATGAGTAAAGGCCTATTTCCAGAAGGCACGAAAATAAATTTTTATGTTGAACTTCATATAAAAAAACAGCTTCGAGCAGCTGACAAGCCATTTATTTAGTCTCTTTTATTTTGTTGATTTCTAGAAGAGAAACTAAATAATCAAAGTTTTGCCACATCGATAGCTTGTGTGGATTGCAAGCACAGCCGATTTGCTGAACTAAATTGAAAATAAATAACTTGCAGCACATTTTTCCGGACAACATCGAACAAATTGGAAGCAAAAGCGAGGCGGAACAAAAAAGAACAAGAAATAATAAATATTAGCACAAGATTAGCACTTCTTTCCATTATTTTATCAAATTTATACCCTTGTAGAGGCCATGTCCGTCTGTCCGTCTGTTTCTATGCTATCTTCTCCGTCAGTTTTAAAGCTATCTTAACCAAACTTTGCACGAAGTCTTTTGGTACAAATACGCTGCACATTTATCGGAACCGGCCAGATCGGATGACTATAGCATATAGCTACCATAGGAACCATCGGCCGAAAATGTTGTTTTAGTGATAAAAACTTTTTGTCTTCAACGCAAACGTCCACAAACCTCGTATTTATAAGTTTTCTATACTTTCACATAATTCCACCAAGTTTGATAGGACAACTATTTAGTATAGCTGGCATAGAAATTGGGTGTAGAAAATGTATATAGGAGGACTTGTCAAAAATGTGTACATTTGGCCGAATGTACATATTTGTATCTACTAATTTATATAAATCATACAAGCTACAGGGGTATAAAAACTTCGGTCGAGCCGAAGTTAGCTTTCCGCTATTTTTTTTATTTTTAATCGCCTCAAGACTTTCTCTACCAAGGATCACGAAGTCTCGCATACTTGTGGTAGTGCATTATGTGACTTTGAAAGCTGTGAGGTGATTTTGAAAAAATTTTGAACTTTAATTTGGTAAAACATTTTGAATTTAAGCGGCTGACAAATCAGTGTGACCCTACCATTTGGCTACCACGGCATGCCGTCTTGGGTATTTTTTAGGGTTTACAGTCCACTTAACATGGATAACTTGCTATTTCGTGACATTTTTATTTGTTCTGGAAATAGTCCTTAACAGAAAGTATGAGACACCAAGTGATTTCTGTGACAAGGCATTTTCCGTTCACATTGCGCTGTGACACTTAAATGTGACTCTCTGTGATGCAATGTAAGCCTAGCATAAAGACCCCGTGATCACTGTGAGATTAAAGCAGAGATGGGCGCGTCGCGACGTTCACAATGCACACGAAGGCAGCGCTGCCTCGTGTGCATTGTGAACGTCGCGACGCGCCCATCTCTGGATTAAAGTGACAAAATTCGAAAATCGGCTTTTTCTCCCCCTTTATTTTTCCAAACGCCGTTATTCATTTTTTTAATTAGCCACTTTTTGGAAAATTACGAACTTTTTTATTAATTATTTTATTATTAATAATTATTTCGTGTCAGAAAAAAAATGTTCTCTGTTTATTGTTGTAAAACACATTGTCGAATCTGGTTGAAACTTTTCTGGGATATTTTTAAGACCCTAAGAGAACGTTTAAGCAAATAAACCAAACATAAAAAAATGTCTGAAGGTATGTATCTTCTAAAAATATAATTTAATACCATTTTTAATTATTTAAAATGTTTATATATAATTTTTTCTCAGTATCAACCACCATGAGCTTCTAAGAATATACAATTTATGGCCCTAATCATAACTTAAATTATGGTGCTTTCCAACATTTGAAGACACTTATATTTTAATTAATCTATACATATATATATGCTCCTTAGTGGTGTGTAAACCGCTGCACCGATCTTCACGAAATTTTCACAGTATGTTCATGTCGATCAGGAAAAATTCAAAGGCTATGTCTTAAGTCTGTAAACCGGTTTAAAAGCTGTTACAAACGGTTGAAAACGGTTCAAGAGTTGTTCAGAGCCGTACCTCAAAGTTAAGCTATGAGCTTGAATTTGGTCTTTAGGTTGGTAATATGATGTTGAATATTTTACTGGATCAGGACCGTCATTGAACCGGTATGGAACCGGTTTTGAATCGGCTAAAAAGTGTTTCAGAGCCATATCTCAGAAGCTAGTTAAGCTATGAACTTTGAATCTGGTCTGTAGATTGGCTGAAATGCTTTCGAACCAATTTGAATAGGTTCAAATGTTAATATCAATTTTCAGCCATCTCAAAATTGAAAGTATACGCTGTCATAGAAAATATATCATCACAATGCAAAGGACCCGGGCGACGCCAGGTATACAGTTAGTTAAGTAATGAAAAGGGCAGCAGTCCGGTTTCTAACCGAACCGGTTCGAACACGGAATTCCGACATACTGTGAATCGAATCTAAAACCAAAATGACAAACAATTGAACATGAACCTGGTACCGAACAAATATACTACATATCTAACTTGAACAGCTTTTCCAAATATGAAGAAATTGCGACTATTATTTTCTATATAAAGTATATATATAAATTAATTTTCTGTTTAAATTGGGGAAAAACGTGAGCCGAACCGAGGATCGAACCAAACCGGCAGCTGAAAACCTCGAACCTTAAATCTAGCAACCTAAACCATTGGTAAATTTTGTTTCGAACCCGCGCATAAAAGTTTTAGGTTTGCAACTCTGAATTTTGTTATAGTAAAATTTAAAATTAATGTCTTTTGAACTATTAAAGTCTCAAACCATAATTTAGACCATAATTTAAGTTATGTTTAGGGCTATACATTGTGTTGAGCACTAACGTTAATTAAGATAGTTTCTACAATTGAGGTAGACAATGTCTACTAGACATACAAAGTAATATGTAAAACATTTTAATGAAGTTTACATAGAACATGATCTCTTTTATTGCTATGCGCTTAGCAACATACACAAAGACTGGACTGCTTTAACAGTCAGTTAAATAAGTAAATTGAAATATAGAAGTCGTATTTTCGTCATCCAATAAAAAAACTTATAAATACATCGATAGTAGCTTACGTGGAAGTTTTATTGGCCGTGTTCAGCAGAACAACTTGCTCCCTGATCAAGTATAAACTTGCAATGATCTTCCTGCTAAACTCGAGTGATGCGGTATCATGATAGCCAATTTGAGGTATCATGGTAGAGGAGCATGTATCGAAGAAATAGTACGCTACTTTGAAGTGATACTGCACCCACAAGCTGTAATTGTGTATCGATAAGCATTCAATCGATAACATTATGCGTATTTTGTGCAAAAAAAACTTCTCTATCGGCTGTAAATAAATATAATAAATTCTAAAACATATTTAAACCTAATTTTGACTTCGTATATGCACAATTCATAGAGCGCAAATGTGTGTTCGGCGCCATTTAAAAAATTCAAGTTAAAAAATTTAGCACTTCGTTCAGCAGAAACTATTCGATGCATAATTTTTTTCTGATACCCGCTCAGGGATCAATTATTCTGCTGAACACGCCCATTGTGTCGCAAAGTGAATTTTTGTTCTTTGATAAATCGCTAAGTTAAGTCGCCATTGCTGGCTTGCCTTCGGTCGTATGCTTTTTGCTGCTGCCATGGATAAAGGATCATTTGGAAAATGTGCTGTTAAAAAGACGTCAAACCACCTCGAAACTTGGAAACTTGGAGGTCAGATGCCGCGCAGCTACACACCAGAGAGAAGGGAAGTTTTACCCCACGTTGCAGTCAACTCACAGGTAAATAGTGTCAAAAATTGATTGCACACCTAGAGCGGTAGTCAGCCAAAATTAATTGCCAAACTCTCAAGCAAAGAAATTCTTTATTAATTGCATACCCAGTTGTATACTCTTATATACTCTTATATATATATAATATATATAAACTCTTATATACAGGGCTTAATCCCGAAACGAATTTCGCGGCCGGTACCGGTACGTGATTTGAAACGGTTTATTTCGGTTAACGGTTCCGCTTCCGGTATTAAGCCCTGCATATATATGTTTCCTCTCATATTTCGACTGACTTAATTATGGATTTCGACCAATAGATTACATTAACAGTGTTGCAAACTTTCCATAGATATGATACATTGTTATCGATATCTAAAGAACACTGTTAAATTCAAACAAATTAAATGACGGTTAAGATTCAAACTAACTAAATGGCATTTGAAATTCAAACTTAAATTAGCGGATCCTCCGCAACATCCCCACCACCGTGAATCTAGCCCGCGTCGGATTCACCAAAACTCAATCGGGCCAATACGCAAGCTGGGGGACGAAGTATTCAAGTACACGTCATTACAGTTGCTATGCGCACTTGTCCATCCCTTCCAGCTGCAGCATTCACAAGTCTGCCCTTCTTCCAGAGCGAACGGTGCAAATTGGCATCGCAGATTAGGACAAGATCTCCTTCCTTCAAAGTCTGGACTGGGTGATACCATTTAGTTCATCGGCACAAATCGGGCATATACTTGTTGATCCATTTGCTCCAAAATGAATGTGCAAGCTGTTGCACTATACGCCAATCCTTTTTGGTGGGTTGATACGATTCTTCTTGCGGATGTGGTGATTGGCTGGAATCAGAAGTACCTAAGAGAAAATGGTTCGGGGTTACTGGTTCATCTGTAGGGCTATCTAAGGCTATGTGTGTTAGGGGTCGAGAGTTAACGATATTCTCGGCGTAGCACATAAGACTATAAAGCACCTCCTCCTTAAGATTTCTACTTAAAAATGCATGAACAATTGCCCGTTTCACGCTACGCACTAGTCTCTCCCAGCATCCACCTGCGTGTGGGTTTAAGGGACAGTTAAACAGCCACACTATTTTATCATTCGCAAATTCAGCTGCTATCTTATCGTGGTCAATGCTATGCCATTCCTTTCTGAATTACTTTTTAGCACCAACAAGATTTGTGCCATTATCCGACCGAATTCTTTTTGGCCTGCCTCATCTAGCCATGAAGTTCCTTATTACTCATATACAAGTGTCCGCTGATAAATCCTTAGCTATTTCTGAAGCATCATCTTCGTTAGAATAGCAGTGTACAAGGCCATCCACATAGTGATTTCTTATAATGGCGTCAGCAGCTTCAGCGTACAACTCCTTGTGTACCAGTGCATTCTTGTTTTTCACATATTGCTGAAGCTGGTAAACACTTGGCCCCAAATGTCATGACCTGCATTTCATAGACTTTCATGTCTTCCTTTGGGTCATTCCTCCATAATATGCGTTGCGCACATCGATCATCTGCTATTATGCGAACTTGATGAAACATCTCCTGAATATCAGCGCATACTCCGTCCATCAGCACATGTATTAGAGGTTGACATTCGTCCGGCCCAGTCATTAGCATCGAGTTTAACGACACCCCGTTGACTTCCGCAGCCACATCAAATACTATCCGAATTTTTCCTGGTTTGTTGGGATTTGTCACGCCAAAATGTGACAAAATCCATTTCTTTTTTGAGTTTATTTTGACCTCTTCGCTGGAAAACTGCTTCATGTAATTCTTCTGTTCATATTCTGTCATCAAGTTCAGTTATTGCTTTTGATACTCGGGTTCACGATTAAACTTCTTCTCCAGAGTTTACTGTCTCTTCATTGCAGAACTTTAAATAAAACAGTTGTGCTTCTCGCCAGCATCGCAGCTCCACTGAACACGCAGCCTTCTGGTGATTCTTTCATTAGCTTATCTAAAGCCCTGTCCAGCAATTAATGAATATTTTTCCTGCAGCCCTCGATATCACACTTATGTCGAGTCCTACAGTCCTGACAGGAGTGGCCCTGTTTCAAACAACTGAAACATATTTTATTCGCCTTGGCGACCGTCCATTTCTCGTCAACGCTCACACGCACGAACTCATCACAACTCTCCAGATTATGTTTCTCCTTGCAGACGTAACACTGCTTGATATTCCTACTGTCTACCGCATTAGTGTGAACCAATCTATTCCTATCCTTCTTTGAGTTGGTCCCCTCATTTTCATTGAGCAGGCCTGCAGGCCTATATATCAGTAGCCATTAATTGAAGCCATGTGCTTAACTCCTTTATTGTCTGCACACTTTCCAATGTTCTTGCATGCCTTGCCCATTCGAGCCTCTGCTGCACCGGCAGCTTCAACAACAACTCTTCCATCAAGGTCGGATTTTTCATGTGTTGGTGGGCGCCAGAAGCTTCTAGAAATGATGCCAAATTCTGAACCTTTGTTTTAAAATCGACTAACTGCTCTAATTTTCCCTCCTGAATGCAAGCAGTTTCCCTTACGCGCTTAACTTGACTTTTTATTAACAGCTCAGGCCTACCAAAATTCTGGTTTAAAGTGTCAACTATATTGCTAACATTTTTGCTGTAAACACTCTATTTTGTCTATCACTGTAAGCGTACTCTTTGGTAGTCATATCAAATTTTTCATGAAACATAGGCCATAGTTCTGGTGTGCCATCAAATTCTGGCAGATCGTACAAGGGTCGTGTTGATTCTTGGCGAGGTGCCGCCACATTGTCGCCACCTGATGACGCTGCTGACTGCGCGTGTCCGCTGGTACTTCAATCAAAACATTCGTCTTTTGCATTTGAATTTCGTTCATCCTAACAACTTCCATTTGAAAATGTTGCATTTGCTGCACCATTGCACAGAATAATGTTTGCTGTGTATCTGGCATCATTCTGCTTTCTTCAATTTTCTGTGCCGGTGCACCTTCAATAACATCGCTGCCCACAACAGCTCCTTCATTTTCCATTTTGACTTTTTGGGACCTAGTTTGCACCATCAAACAGAAGACCCAATTCCAAAAGCACAATCAAAAAGGCACTTACCAATTTAAATTCCTTTCAAATTCAAAATTGCTGACTTTTCACGTACACGCATCTATTTCCTCAGCCACTGCGTGCACGATCAGTCCGTTTTCTTTGTGTGTATTCAACAACGTCGTCTCACTTAGACATGCAATTCCTTGAACTGCACGCACACACACACGCGCGCCAATTGCGCGTCAGTTTTCGTCTTGTCCACAGCTTCTGTGCTTCCAAGAATGTGCCCTTTATCCGTACGCACTCACGCTACTCCTGTTGCCACGTGCAACACAATTATCTTTCCTTCGTGCTGTCAGAGCCAGACTCTCCTTGTCCTCTTACAGCACTATGCACTTCTGCCAAGCGCAAGCGTCACAAGCTTGTTCTCTTGCCCAGTTCCCTCCAGGGAAAAAAAAGCGAAATTAAAGAAGTTGAGCCGAAATGTTCTTTACGAAATGAACTCTCTGGTCTCCCCCAAAACCATCAGATGTCGTGGTGGTTAAAGAATGAGTTTTATTTCCTAGATATAAAGAAATATATTATATAAATTTTGAACACAAATTTCCGTAAGTACGTACTCTTCGTTTCCTCTCATATTTCGACTGACTTAATTATCGATTCCGGCTGACGGAAATCCTCTAACTGAACCCTCCCCGAGGGTGTCGGCTGGGCAATGGACACTGTATGCACCTCGGCCTAAAGCGAGCTATACCTAGTGTCACTTGCGCGTCTTACACCCAGGAAATGCAATGTCTAGCTAATGCGATGGCCAGCACTATCCAGCTTCAGTTGTGTAGAGTTGAGCCGGAGCCGTGGTTAAGAGGTGCCTGGCAGCAGTCATAAACTGCTTGGGGTTCCCAAGGATAAAAAGTAACCATTATGGGTCCATATCATGCACACAATAAAAGACCAAACTCGGGCTGGGATATCAGCCCAAACGTCGGTGGAACGCGTGACTGCTACCACCGGCGGGCACGGTGAGGAGAAATCCTCTCTTCGTGTCGCCAGCGGTCACACCTCTGTTGCGGTTGGAGCAGGCCAAGACTAAATACAAATACAACCACTTCTAAAGGCAAAGTGTGGCGTGGTACGGCAGTCCATGCAGACTCGGACTGCGAGTCGCACGGCGGCTCAATAAACTCTGAGGCCGAGGAAAAGCTGCTGCTTTCTCCAGTCCAGGCGGGTTCTAGCACCTCACGTAAGGAAAGGCCCAAAAACACTAAGGAGGGCATGCGAGCGAAGGCCCAATACAAGGCGGCGCTCAAGATCAAAGCGCGGCTCGATAGCAGCGTTAAGCTCTCCCCAGAAGAGAGCAAAAAGCTGGCATGGGCCGAGCAAAAGATCAAGGAGGGTCGCAAGCACTTTGCGGAGAGACCGGCGATAAAAGCCACCTCCACCGCATACGTTAACAGGGTGGAGGAGAGCGTGGTAATGAAGCGGCAGCGCTCATCCGAGCAAGCGAAGGTAGAGGCCCCAGTCATCAAACGGCCATGCCCAAGACCGCGGAGCCATGCTTTTCCAAGCTCCCCCCCAAACACACAAAAACCGGCAAAGGAGTCAGCCAACAACGTGGCAAAACGGCATCTCACCGTAGCCCTAGTCGACAAAAGCGACCTTTTCGGGAAAATGACGCCAGAACAGTGGAAGCAAGTGAAGGGGATGCTGTTCGAAGAAATTTTTAAGAGAATGGACGACCCAGCAGCGCAACCGGTAACGTTTGACGGAGCAGGCTGGCTGTTTAGAGTCAAGATTCTCAAATGTATGGATGATCTCTCCCTCAAGTGGGTTAAAAGCGTCGTTGCAGACATGGGAAGCCCATGGGAGGGTGCACAGCTGGAGGTTGTTGACAGAACACGTATTCCGTCAGTTCCGAAGGCGAAAATGCTCTTGCGAAGGGTAGTACCAAAGGAGCAGGCGCTGAAGTTGTTACGGTGGCAAAATCCGGAAGTGCCAACAAGCGACTGGAAGGTGCTATATGTTGCTAAGCCCGACAAGAACGGGCAGCACATGGTCCTCCAGATCAACAAGGAGGCCGACGATTTGCTCTACCCAAGATTCGGGAAGATGGCTTGGGGAGTAGGCAGCGTGCACCTACGGCTCAAGAAGTGCCACCCAGAAGACAAGAACGAGCACGCTGGAGGCTGGGTAGGTCGAGAAGGACCTTGGCATCGACGCGATGGTCCAAAGAGCCAGCAGCCTCGACATAACAGAGGCAGTGCAGTCTGCTGAGGGCGAAAGAGATGGTGCATCAGCCCTGGTAGTTGACCCATCCTGCCTGGAGAACGATGGGGATGACGACTCAACCATGGTAGTTGATCAATTCGGGCCGGGGGACACCGACAACGATCATGCAGTTGAAGGTTCTCCAGGTCAACTTGCTTGACAGCAAGCTTGCGTCGGCGGAGCTCCTGATAACCCTTGAGGAAGGGTCCGCCGATGTGGCCTTAGTTCAGGAACCTTGGATTGCGGCAGGGAACAAGGTCTCTGGGCTAAGGTCACAAAACTCCAATACTTTCCATCCCACCGCGGAAAGTAAGGCCCGGACAGCCATTCTGGTAAGAAAAGGCATCTATGATTATCTTATGTCAAATTGCAGCACGGACGACCTCACAGTTGTGGCCCTGGAAGGCCACGATGATGAGCCAATAATAATGGCGTCCTGCTACATGGCACTCGAGCGAGAGTCACCACCGGCCGAGCTCGTACGACTAACGGCCGAGGCGAGTAGGAAAAACCAGCCACTTGTCATGGGAACGTATGACAACGCACACCACACCGCGTGAGGCAGTCCAGACATAAACGACAGAGGTGAGTCTCTCCTAAGCTTTATACTACAAACTAGAAGAAGAAGCGGATGAGCAGATAATTCGGGAGGTATACAAGATAAGACTTCGCTTCTTCAAAAAATAAGTACGAAAGGTAAAGCAAAACGCATGGAGAACCTTCTGCTCCAGCATAGAGAAGGTCTCCGAAACAGCTAGACTCAGAAAACTGCTGCAGAGTCAGCTGAAAACGAACAACTCCACTGGACGGAAAGCAGCAGGGAAGCGAAATGCGCTCCTCTTGATGCGAACTTACCAGGCTGTACAGTAGTCAACAAATCAACCTCCCAAATAACATCATTACTCCAGAGCAAATCCGTTGGGCAATCGACTCGTTCTCGAGTTACAAATCCCCAGGACTGGATGGAATATTTCCATGCTAAAGACGAGCAAACGCGTAATCGTCCCATGGCTGCAATACATTTTACAAGCCGAGTGGGTACCACAACCATGACGAAATAGGCACATTCCGGAACGCCTCAGGGAGGAGTCCTGTCGCCCCCTTTTATGGAACCTTGTGGTCCACGAACTATTACTAAAATTTCGCAATAAAGCACCCAAGATAACCGCATATGTTGACGACATAAGCATAATTATCATGGGGAAATGTCCATCGACTCTCAGCTCAATCATGGACTCTACTCTCAAAGAGATACAAAAGTGGGCTACAGAAGCCGGACTCAGTACCAATGCGGAGAATTCGGACCTGATTCTCTTCAAAAAAGAGATTCAAGGTACGGCAATGGACTCCATCTATGATAAATGGAACACAGCTAGTGCCAAAGAACAACGGAAAATACCTTGGAGTAGTAATCAATAGTAAACTGTCATGGGGACTCAATGTGGAGGAAAGGGTGAAAAAGGCAACCAATGCGCTATAAGCATCCCAGAAGATGCTAAGCAGCACTTGGGGCCTATCACCAAGTCTAACGCACTGGCTCTTCATCTCAGTAATACGACCGATACTACTACATGGTCGGTCGTGGCGTACCAGTTGTATGTGTGGCTGCTGGTGCGGGAGGTTGTGGGTTCGATCCCGCCTCGGACCATCTAATAGAAAAAGTTTTTTTCTTTCTTTAGAAAAAAGCTTTTACACACCCGATCACCTTCACCAGCTACTGGCGCCAGCTGTTTAAACTATTGCCGTTCGGATTCGGCGTTAAACTGTAGGTCCCTTTCTCTTGCGCGAAAAATTATAAGCACACACGGAAAGAGATTAAGAGAAGCTTGGCCCTGGCCCTCCTGGAGGTGCTGTTTGAGCCAATTTTACTTACTACTACATGGCATATTGGTATGGTGGCAAGCTACGGAGAAGTTCACATATCTTAAGCTGATGGAAATGGCCCTGCGGCAGGCAGTAGTCTGCATAACGGGGGCGCTGAGGTCCACTCCAACAAAAGTACGCGAACACATCCTAGGAGTCAACCCCTGGACCTCCAAGCACGCCTCCTTGCGCAAAAGACGGCCCAACGTCTTTGTGTTACAGGCACCATTACGCTACAAAGCTATGGACACAGCATGGTGGGTAGAGTGATCAACAGTAGCACAGACTACATGATCTCAAAAACCAACTTCACAGGTGCATCAGCATTACTGGAACCAGAAGACTGGCGTACAGGACTGGCCCAGGAAGCAATGCACCTATTCACAGACGACTCCAAGATGGCCTCAGCAGTCGGAGCCGCCGTATACTGCGATGAGCCGGAATTGAGGCTCTCCTATAAACTGCCACACTACTGCACCATATTCCAGGCGGAAGTCTTCTCAATAAGGAAACCAGCGGAATTGGCAGAACAATTCGCACCAAACAACCAAATAAACATATACGTTGACAGCCAAGCGGCAATCAAAGCAATGCAGAGACACGCTATTAACCCCAAAAATGTTCTGGCAACCAGGGAGGCAATAGATTCCCTCAGCATCTCTAGAAAGGTGCAAGTCTATTGGATTCCCAGCCACCGGGGCATTGATGAAAACGAAATGGCTGACAGTCTTGCAAAGGCTGGAACCTTACTAAGCCAAGAAGCAACACTAAACATATCTATCTCCGTACAGACGCTATACAGCAAGATGGAGGAGATAGCGGAGAAAGAAGCAGAGGAAAAGTGGAAGAACACAACCGGCTGCAGAATCTCAACAATCATGTGCAAGACAAGAGACAAAAAACTCACGCACTATATGCTACAGCTCCAAAGTAGAGATTGTAGACTGCTTATAGGCATACTAACTAACTGATCACTGCCTAGCAGCTGCTCACGCGAAAAAGCTAGGCATCACGACAACGGACACCTCCAGGAAATGTAAGGAACATGGAGTCGTCGAAACTCTGGAACACCTCATCTGCAGCTGCCCAGCGATCGCTAAGACAAGATTAAGACGTCTACACTCCTCAAGTCTTAACTCTCTCAAATAATGGGCAATTTACCACAAGATCGCGTACGACCAGGAAGTTCATTTTTTGTGTGCTCAGTGGACCTTTTCGGCCTGTTTACGTCAGTTCGAAAGTGCCTATCCGTATACGTAGCTATTTTGGTGTGCTTCACTCTGAAGGCTGTTTACATTGAACCCATCGAAAATTTGTCCACTAATTGTTTTAAAGGGTTCACCGGCAGACGAGGCTCTCCGGATCGAGTATACAGCGACAACGCAACGAACTTCACTGGACCGAGAAACGTGTTGAACGATCTTAACGATGGCGAAGAGCTAGCGCCGGGCCATCTGCTAATCCGAGCAAAAAAGAGTAACAAGCAAGGCCAGCTTCGGGTTTTTGAAGTGCTCAGTCAGCAGTTCTGGCGCAGTTGATCGAAGGATTACCTACTCGACCTGCAGCAACGGAATCAATCGACCTCGTAGTGGCCCAATCTGGTGATCGTTCCCTTGTGCTTATTCGCGCAGACAACCTGCCACCACGCGCTACGCTCGTAATTACAAGAGACAATAATAAAGTACGAGTGGCCGAAGTAAGCATAACATAAAACGGCCCATACACAAGCTTGCCCTGCTTCCCCTGGTACTAGTTGGTTAAAGGGCCAAGTGACTTTAACGGGGCCGGTATGTTGAAACATTCAAGTTAAATAACATAGTTTCCATAGTTGAGGTAGATATATTTTTGCAAAGTAAAATTTAAAACATTTTAATGAACTTGATATTGAAGATCTCTTATATTGAGAGAAGCTTGGCCTGGCCCTCTATGGGTGCTGTTAAGCCAATTTTACATTACATTATATTGCTATGCGCTCAGCAACCTAGCCACTAGGTAACATTTGTAATAATGAATAAGCAAAGGTTCGACTACTGGAGCAGTCAGTTGAGTAAATGAATTGAATTAAAGGAGTCAGCCATCAGCTCTCTACTATCGCGGTCTTTTACCCTTGTTACACTGGCACATTCTAGAGATCATCCGCTGAATGAATTGAATCAATTTTCACGTAATTTTTTGAACGTTTCGCGTCTTTCACGAGCTACGTACGATTTAAGAAGGCGTCACGAATGATAACGCACGATAAAAATGCATCTTTTAAAAATTGAATTGGCAAAATACAAATAAGCTATGTATAAATTAAATAAGGTGCTTTTGATTCCAACATAAACACTTAATCAAGAAAGAAACCCTAACTTCGGCTTTGCCGAAGTTTTAATATACTTGAAAAAGCTCGCTCCAACGGTTAGCGACTTTGACCAAATTTTGCAGAACAGTAAAGCTTTTTTAAATATGGAAAACACGATATAATTTTAAAAACATTGGTGAGTACACCTCTAATCTGAATGACATCATTCTTTCTGTGTATTTCCTCATAAGAGATAAATGTCCATTCGGTAGATCATCCGCGATGGATGCCCAAGTCACTCTCACTCTAGCCGCAGTCACAACTTATAGCCATTTTCCGCTAAAAGGCTAGACTTTCTATCGATATGCAATCGAACTCCCCAAGTGTCACCAATAGAAACAGCTGCTTTGTCAATGGCGTTGCCATGGGCGGAGAGACCCCTTCACTGAAAACCGACTTCGCCCATGAGTTGTGCATGGCCAAGACAAGCGGCAAGTGTTCCATTCTTTGTTAAAATGCAGTAATATTTCTTATGTATGAATCCCGTGAACTAGTTATGTCGTGGTGGGACTACAAGGAGAGAAGCTTCCTTCTGCCTGCTACATACATTTGCACAACTTCATGATCCCCTTTTCCCATTTTTAATGAAAACAGGGTATAAAAACGGTGCCATGAAAAAATTTTTGAAATCGATTTTTGAGATCCCCAATCCAAACTACACCTAAAAATAGTTTCTGTAGAAATGGGTCATTTAATTTTTATACCCGTTACTCGTAGAGTAAAAGGGTATACTAAAGTCGTGCAAATGTATGTAACAGGCAGAAGGAATCATTTCCTACCATATAAAGTATATATATTCTTGATCAGCATCAACAGCCGAGTCGATATAGCCATGTCCGTCTGTCCGTCTGTCTGTATGAACACCTATATCTCAGAGACTAGAAGAGCTAGAGCAACCAAATTTGAAATGTAGACTCCTATTGTCTGCACGCAGGTCAAGTTTATTTCAGATTTTTAACACGCCCACCCCCGCCCCCACAATAAAAAATGTTGAATAACTCCCACAATTTTTAATATATCGATCTCAAATTTAAAACTTAAGTTTATATTCGCAACATCTATAAGCCCTCCAATTTTCATCAAGATCGGATGATAAATAGCCGAGTTAAAAAAATGTTGCATACTTTTCGGCTGTCTCACCTCAGGATGGCAATTAAACATTTCTATGCATGAGTAACGGGTATATCGAAGTCGGTTAGAGCCGACTTTAACTTACGCTCTCGTTTTTTTTTAGACTAGTGTTATCGAATTAATAAACAAGTAATAAACATTAGGCGTGTTCAGCAGAATAATTGATCCCTGAGCAGGTATCAGAAAAACATCGAAAATCGAATAGTTTCTGCTGTTGGAGGGAGCAGTACCACTTTAAAGTAGCGTACTATTTCTTTGATACATGCTCCTGTATCATGATACCTCAAATTGGCTATTATGATGCCGCATCTCTCGAGTTCAGTATTAAGATAATTGCAAATTTATACTTGATCAGGGAGCAAGTTGTTCTGCTGAACACGGCCATTGTTAAAGTTATACTTGTTTCACACAGTTTTGCAGCATCAAATATTCCCGCTTCTAATTAACGGACGATGGAATAGTTGCCAGATTGTAGGATCAGGGCTGGAAATTAACATAGGGAAACTTAAAAATTTTAAATTTCTACAAATATGAGAAAAATAGCTAACATTTTTCCCTATCGTGCACATGTGCACAACATCACACAGTTATGTGCACAGCCATGCAAGGTTCTCACCGCCGTGATTTTGTCATCGACATCACGATTTATCGAAATTTCGATAAGGTTTTCGTATTGGCAGCATTCTTGTATTCTTGCATCCATTGAACGGCTGATCTGGTTTGTTTACATTTTGAAAAGATAACTTGCTGCAAAAAAAAAACTGGATTTAGATGCTGTTTGCTTTGAAGAAACACTAGGCATCGTTATTCCAAATGCTGAACTTGGCAGGATCGTAACAAGCTAGCTATAAGTATTTGGAACGAACCGGCGTAGCGTTTGGACAGAAATGGCATGAAGCCATATCCATTCTCCCTAGAGGCAATTCTAGAGCAGTGCGCTTTTAATTATAATTTGTCTAAGGTCGGGCGAGTTGTGGGGAACGGGTTTGGTCATCTAAAAGCCCGCTTCCGTCGTATCGGGAAGGGATTAAATAGCAGCATTGAGAAGACTCCTCGAAATATCGCATTCAGCTGTATCATTCACATTGGCAACGCGATTCAAAGACATTCCAACATTACCAGCAGCCTGATCACCAAGCTGTGGCTTTAAAACTACACTGAAAGTGCTGAAATAATTCGACACACCCTTGCGGCTTATTTCGCCCACGAAGATTCGCTTTCGTGTACTTTGTAATTGATATTTTGAATATACATTTTTTGTCAAAGATAATTTAATTAACGTAATTTAGCTAACTTCGTCATAGGTTTCGTCACCGTGGAACGTAAGAGTAGTGTGACCAGAATTAAGACAAAAATTACGCCGAAAATGTAAGTTTGTGATATTTTTAGTTTAACTGGCGGCGGGTCACACTGCTCGATCAACTCTATTTTATTTTGATGCCAAGATGTTTTTTTGTAAAAGCTCGGCCACTTCTCCCCAAGCCTTGTTAACAAAATTTAAGTCCGAATGCTTGGGGTGGGAAAGATCCCATGGCCCCCAATTGGGCCTGTCCAGAATGCAGCAGCAGCTACAACAACACCTGTATGCTGCCCATCTCAGTGATGCCACTGATTCACCCGGGTCAGAATGCCGTCCACCACCACCTAAGGCGACATCAAATCAACACCTGCTGCGGCACAACACGACCCCCGCCCACCTGCCGGCTATCAACTTTGCCTCGGTCCCGGTGTGGGCGCTAAATCCTGCCCAGCAGACGCTGCGAGAACCCGGCTTGGTAGCCGATCCCGCAGCCATTCCACAAAGGCCCTCGAAAGCACACCCATGAAGGATGTCTACCCAGATGTCATCATAAAAACTCAAAAAATCTACTTTTTATGATTTGTAAAATTTATTTTTCTCATTATCCGTCAGAAATTTACTAGCCTACCAACTAGCCTAAATCCACATACTACAATGCCCATTGTATTTACCCGGAGCCTCTACAGCGTGGATGTCCACCTAGTACTAAGTTAGTTTTATTATAGCCGCACATCTGCGTTTACGCGTTGATTAATTTTGTTTGCGCGCCGTGTTTATTTTATTTGTTGTATTTAACTTGGCCAATTGGGGATGCAAACCAGTATCTCCACATAAAGTTGGGTGACTCCGACGTCATCAGTGCAAGTCAGCTATATATATACACCTTTATAATTTTCGCTATATTTGCACATATCGTTGTGCATATATTTTCGTTTGTTCGTGTGACAATACACACACTTACATAGCAGATCGTCGTCGGTTCAACAGCTCTCGGTGTGGTACAAACAGTTTAGCCTCAGTGCAGTGAACAAACATACATACATACACACATATATACACACCTCAAAGGTGCCCTTAGCAACAAGCAAGCAAACGTTTTTGTGTATTGCTTATGCTGTGATTTATACATATAAGCGGCTGTGCAGTGAACAGTTAGTTAGCACCTGATTTTTGGCGCGTCTGTCATTCCCGCATACAGGGTGTTTTTTTTGAAACGCGTAAAGTGCATTCAACTTTAAAATGACAAATGGAAATGAGGAAGGTCCTAAGAGTGGCCAGTCGGTTGTGCCTAGTGACTTAGATTTTTATAAGGCTAAAACTGGATCGGTCGTGCTTCAGCTAAATGCTTTACACGCGTTCGTAACATCAAAAGAAATTTCTGAGCTTGATGAAGCTATTTCTGAAATCGAGAAGTTTCAACATCTGCGTGGCAGCTTAGATGGTGCAGCGCTGGATACAGTTCGATCTCTTGAACTCACCGAAAATAATTACCAGAAGGCCCTAAGTTTATTAAAAAGTCGATTTGATAATAAACTTATGCATTTTCAGGCACACATTAAGGCGATTTGCGAGCTGCAAGGGGTGGAGAAGGGTTCGGCAAGCTGTTTGCGGGAGCTCAGCGACAAGCTTAACGTTCATCCTCGAGCTCTTCAGACTTTGGCTAAGTCTGAGGAAATTTCTGATGGGTTGCTCAATTATATCGCAATTCTGCCTACTTCGGCCAGTATGGCTTCGTTTCTGGAAAACAGATGCCGTATGATGGAGAATTTGGAAGCGTACTCATCGCATCTACTAACAATTATACTCATTCTACATGCAACATTTGCCAATCATCCGATCATTATATTTCGAAATACAAGCAATTTTTAAATCTTTCTCCAAATTCCCGATACAAGGAGGCAAAGAAAAGGCACTTGTGCTTAAATTGCCTGAGAAAAGGGCATGCTCTACAGCAGTGCAAATCAGGGGCCTCTAGGCATTGCTTGGCCAAACACCATTCCCTGTTGCACATGTCCTCAAATCCCTCTTCATATTCTTCTACTTCGTCACCTAACGCATCATCATCGACGTCTGAGACAGCTAACCAAATCCATGTCGGGCATTTTAGGCTCCGCCTCACAGCTGAATTTTGTCACATCTAGGCTCGTCAATCAACTAAATCAGCTAAAGCATCGAACCTCGCACATACAAATTTCTGGAATTGGGTCATATTCTCTTGGGTCTGACAAGGCTGTGGATATTGTCGCGCAATCTAAAGATGCAAGCTATCGTGCTTCGTTTTCGGCGGTTGTCACCCAAACCATTACAGATTTGCAGCCACACTATAGCTTGGAAGCCAAGGGATGGAATATCCCAAGCAATTTGCGGCTAGCTGATCCGCAGTTTTTCGAACCTCGCCGAATAGACTTGCTTTTGGGTGCAGAGCTATTTTTCGATTTGATGTGTTGACATTGACATTTACCAACGCTCCAGAAAACCAAACTCGGCTGAATCATTTCTGGTGGCATTTCGAATGCTCAGGATAAGCGTTCGGCTCTTGCAGCATTTCTTCAACCACACAATTCAAAATCAGATGACCATAATTTGTCTGACTTAGTCAAGCGTTTCTGGGAAATTGAAACTGATTATTCCTCTTCTACAACAATTTCTAATGAGGACGCTCTTTGTGAACAGCACTTTTTGGATAATTTCACTTGCCTTGATTCCGGCCAATATTTCGTTCGTCTGACAGTCAAGTCCAACTTTGTGGAACTTGGAGACTTATATCAACGGGCTTTGCGCAGATTTAAAAATTTGGAAAGGAAGTTGGCCAAGCACCCAGAATTAAAGATCCAGTACGCAGCCTTTTTAAAGGAGTATCTGGACTTAAGCCAAATACAACACAGTTTTTCCTTCCACATCACTGTGTCTTTAAGCTGGACAGTTCGTCTACTTAAGTCCGAGTGGTTTTTGATGGCTCTGCCAAAACCACATCTGGGGCCTCCCTAAATGATCTGTTGATGGCTGGCCCGACTATACAGCCCAAAATCTTTAACACACTGCTACAGTTCCGGCTCTTCAAAATTGCGTTATGTGGAGACATATGCTAAATGTACCGTTGTGTACTCGTTTCTCATCCTGACGAGTACATGCAATGTATTTTATGACGCAGTGATCCATCCGAAGAAATTAACGTGTACAAGTTGGATACTGTCACTTACGGAACCAAGCCCGCAGCATTTTGGCGATCCGTGCCGTGCATAAGTTGGCTCTTGATGAGGAAGCTTGTTTTCCACTTGGTGCAAAAATAGTCCGCCGGGATTTTTTTGTGGATGATCTCATTTCTGGAGGAGATACTGTAGAAGAGGTTGCCGAAATCCGTCATCAAGTTAAAGAGCTTCTGCTACGGGGAAAATTTCCAATTCGTAAATGGTGTTCGAATGAGCCAGCTGCTCTAGAAGGCGAGTCGGAGGCACATCGAGAAGATCCATTTCCAAGCGCACAGTATTGTCCTCGATCGCTAAACTCTATGATCCGCTAGGTCTCATATCACCAATTGTAACGAAAGCAAAAAGTTTTATGCAGTCATTGTGGAAAGAGGAGGGGATGAAAGTCTTCCATAGGTCATGCAAACCATGTGGTGTGAGCTAACATCTCGGCTCTCTATGGTCAGCCGATTTCAATTTCCGCGGTATATCTTGCAACCTGAGGCTATTTTGGAGATGCACGCATTTTGTGATGCAAGCATGGCAGCTAATGGGGCTTGTGTTTATATGCGCTCAGAATCTAATGGAATCGTTTTGAGCCACCTTCTCTGCTCCAAGTCAAGGGTTGCACCTCTTAAGGCTATGACCATCCCCAAATTGGAACTCTCAGCTGCACTTCTCTGCAAGATTCGTGAACCGCTCACTGTTGGTCAGATTCCACGATTGCTCTTGCTTGAATACGCGATTCACCATCAAACTATAATGTTTTCGTCTCCAACACAGTATCGCAAATTTAAGAACTGACAACTGGAATGACATGGCATCATGTGCCCAACAAATTGAGCCCAGCAGATATCGTATCCCGGGGGTGTACATTTGGTCCACCCTTTCTTCTGCAAGACAGCTCCAAATGGCCAGAAGACGTCCATCCAACAGTGGAGTTACCAGAGCGCCGTCATACTTCCCTGATTGTCGCAAATCAGCATGATATTTCGTACGACACGATGTACCAAAACTCGTTTGGAAGGCTCCAGCGGATTGTTGCCTTCATTTTCAGGTTTTATTTGCTCCATTTCAAGGATAGACCAAAATCGAAGGGGCCTCTCACCGTTGAGGATATCAAAAATGGAACCTACTTGCTCGTCAGCGCCATACAACGTGTGCATTTTGCTGGAGAGTATAAGTCTTTGAGCAGCAATAAGCCTCTGCCCACAAAGAGTGCTCTGGCTTCACTTAATCTCTTTATAGACACATCTGGGCTGATTCGTGCTGGCGGTCGGCTGCATAATTCTCAATTGGATTACGAGGCGAAGCATCCCATTTTGTTGCCTTAAGGACATCCCGTATCCAATGCCACCATAACCTTCTATCATGAGAAGTTTTTAAATGCCGGGGCCCAGGGCTTGCTTGCAATTTTGAGGCAGAGATTTTGGCCCATTGGAGGGCGTAAATATGTCGCAAGCGTTATCCGAAAGTGTGTTCGATGATTTCGTCTAAAACCAATCCTCAAGGAGCAGATCATGGAAAGCCTGCCTGCAGAACGCGTGCGATCGAATCCGGTGTTCCAGACCACGGGCATTGACTTTTGCGGACCACTCTACTACAAGGCTAAAACCAGAAACAGGCCTCCTGTTAAATGCTACATGGCTGTGTTGGTCTGTTTTTCAACAAAGGCAACACACTTGGAAATCGTACGAGATCTCTCTACTGATGCTTTAGTAACTGCGTTAATGTATTTTAAAAGCCTAAGGCCGAAACCACGCACTATCTGGACGGACAACGCCACCAATTTCGTTGGTTCTAAAAACGCTCTGGCCGAACTTAGGCATCTGTTTCTAAGCGAGCCGCACAACAATTTCGTTTCCAACCTTTGCGTTTCCAATGGTATCGACTGGAAGTTCATTCCACTCGTTCTCCACATTTTGCGGGATTATAGGAGGCGGCTGTTAAAACAGCCAAATATCATCATTATCGCATCGTTGGCTCATACATATTCACCCTTGATTAATTGCAAGCCTTAGCTTGCGAAATATCCTCAATGCTAGATTCTCGCCCACTTTACTCCCTCACAAAAAGTCCTGAAGACCTAGATGTGCTGACGCCGAATCATTTTCTCAATGGGTCAGCGATTTCTGGATTTTGAAAGCCGGATGACACATCTTCGAATCAATCTTTTGAGTCGTTGGCAGCGCCTCTGCCAAATGAAGCAAATATTCTGGCGGAAATGGAGCACTGCATATCTTTCGCTGCTGCAGGAGAGGGGCAAATGACGATCAACTGCTCCAAATCTTCGTGCAGGCGCTATTGTACTCCTCAAGGCAGAGAATGTGACACCACTACACTGGCCACTGGGACGCGTTGAAAGCGTCATTTCTGGCAAGGATGGAGCAGTTCGAGTCGCACTCATTTGCACTGCCAAGGGTCAATTCAAACGCGCTGTAGCGAAGCTTACAGTTCTGCCCCTTCTGGATGGCTCTGTTGAAAGTCTGAACCTTCCAACGGGGGGTGTATGTTCGGAGCAGAACCCCTGCTCATCGCCGCCAATGTAAAGTTCTTTTAACTTTGCCAACATAAATTAGCTAAGTTTAAATTCAAAGGCCATCTGTCACCAATATTGTTTGCCTAAATCCTCTCTGTTATATTTCTCTCCTCGCCTGTTCTATTTATAGAAATTGCAGTTGCGCGGCTGCCTAAGGTTGTTCTCTTATACATGCTTAGCCGAAGCGCAGTCGCAGCAGCGCTACGTTTTGCAGAGGTATTAGAAATATTGTAAAGAGCAGGCAAGGTTCACTTGCACATAAGAACTCAAACATTAAAGAACGTTGATTAATTTGATTAATTTTTATAAATTGGTTATGCAAACCAGTATCTCCACAACAATAAATGTCAATACTGCGTCTGTCCCCCCTACGGAAGCCCAGTGGCTCGATGGTTGCCCAGGGGGCGAAAACGCTCAATTCACTCGGAAGATCGCAAATGACATCCCGCTCTTTCAACGCCAAAATTAAAGAAATTTTCCTTCATGCGAAAACATTTCCAAACGACTCTTTCGATTTTGCTTTTCTGCCATGGTTTTTATATTATTTTTTTAAAAATCACTTTAACTAAAAGCACTCCATCTGATCGATGCCGGTAGAAGCAGAGTGACTAAACATGGTGCATTCTCAATGCTGCTTCAGCTGCTCAAAGCACAAAAGGCCCACAGCCAATTTACATGGTCTCCAGAAATGTGCTGTTAACCGTAGGTTAGGTTAGGTTAGGTTGAGATGGCAGTCTTACTGTCCCTACACTAAGGCCAAGATAGGCCCATTGCGATACCATATAATTCCCTATTTAAGCCAGGGGGCGTTCCTCCCGACTGAACCATTGTGACAACGTTAAGAATTTCAGTAGAGACGGAATCTCTATCTCGGACACTTCCGAGAGATTGAGTAGAAAGGGGTGGCCAAGAGTTTTGAGTCTCCTTCTACTAAGAGCTGGGCAATGGCAAAGAAGATGCAGTAGTGTCTCCTCCTCTTCCTCACACTTGCAGCTTCTACAGAAGTCGTTGTGAGCGACACCCAAGCATGCCTACCGATGAGGCAGTGACCCGTTAGGGCCCCAACCAGAAGGGAGATGTTTTCCCCACTTTGGTGCAGAAGACTGTTGGTTCGTTTCATGTTGAATGAGGGCCACGTGACCCTTGCTGCAGCGCAAACCGGAAGGTTATTCCAACGTGCCGTAGCCAGGCGCCAGATTTCATTCCTTGTGTTTAGCTTGTATGAGGCTAAGGGCATCCCTATCAAGCTCTTCTCCGGGAGGAGCTTAATGGTAATACCCTCTCTAGTTTGTCGGCTGACTCGTTACCCTCAATGTTACGGTGTCCAGGTACCCAGATGAGGTGAATACGGAGATGCTGAGCGATCGCATTTAAGGATCTACGGCATTCCGTGAGCGTTTTGGCGTTATTGGTGTACGAGTCAAGAGCCCTTAGAGCTGCTTGATTATCTGAGTAGATGTATATGTTCCCTTCTTCGATCATGAGTGTGCTGAGGTATTGGGCGGCCTCCTGGATGGCCACCAATTCTGCTTGGTACACACTGCAATGATCAGGGAGCCGAAATGAGATTTCCGTATTTAAGTCGGTGAAGAAAACTCCCCCTCCTACTTTGTCATCGAGCTTAGATCCATCTGTGTAGATATTGAAGACATTTGATCTACTGTGGGGCAAGTTATCCCAGTCGCGTCTACTAGGGATATTGACGTCATAAAATGTCTGAAATGACGTAGTGGGTGTACAATAGTCTGTAATGGCGGGAACCGCGTTTTGACGATTTAGTATAGTTGAGTGTCCTGAGTTACCCGCATTCCAGGCTTCAAACTCTCTTAATCTAAAGGCTGTAATGCCCGCTAAAGGCTTGTATCCAGCACTGCGGAAAATTCCTGCCAGGAATTTGCTAGTTATTTCTTGTGTGTGTGGAACATAACTAAAACAGGGTGACCATCCACCAAAAAGGTGCATGGTCAGTCTGATCAGTCAGCTGTTAAGCACTGTTAATTATTTGAATTTAAATAAATTTTAAAAAAATATATAATAATTTCCAGTGGAAGTAGTTGCTACTTTATACAAGGGGATGATAAGCCGATGGCTAAGAATGTCACTTTGCAGTGTGGCCCGGATGGAGCACAATTATGTGCACAACTTTATAATGTCATTCCAATCTCCAAAGTAGTATGACATCTCGATTGATCGCCAATCAAATGAAGTATTTCATGGTCCGATACAAGATTGCCTAAATACATTTGTATTAATATTAAGGATTTTGTCAACTCAGTGGCCGGATCAGTACCTTGGCTTTGGCCTTTGGGCGAACCGCTGGAACATAGCCGTTAATCGTTCAAAGAGTCAACATGATCGCTGAAAGACCCCGAGACCCCAAGTGCGACTCCTAGGATTAATACCTTGGCGTATCTCTGAACCGCCGCTTAATCAGGAAAGTCTATGTGTCCCGGGCAGTAGCTACGGTTGCAGCTATGACATTGAAGCTCGATTGGCTTTTCAAGCTTCGTAGTGGTGGATCTGGGGGATCCCGTTATGGGGTACGGCATGCTCTACTACCCTCAAGAACCTAGAATTTTCTATGTGAGGTCCCTGGTATGAGAGGCATACATTGCCATTATGCGCCCCAAATTAATATGCACACCAGGCAGGTATCATGACCGACTGGTGGCCCACTCCCATAGACTTGCCCCCGATCAGGCGACGAACAGGCTCAGAAGTCGTCTCAACCTACGACATCCCATCGACTTTTGTGTCCATGGAGGGCATCTCTCGGGCCGCCTCAGCAATTGGGCATAAGTGTCCCCTTGGCACCATCCCCTACCAATCTTTGCACGATGCTGGTTCACCAGCAAGATGACAGTTCATGACAAAAACATAAAAGCATTTCACCCCAATTTTCCGCTCATCACGTCCAAAATAATTGTTACCAATATATTCCTGAGCTGTGTGTCAGCTGTTCTTTCGATCCACACGCGCTATCGATAGGCCAACTATCGATAAGAATCTGTGGGTTTCGTTCATGTTGCTGGATACTCAAGCAACGAAAAGGTAAACTAAAAATTCCTGGCACAGTTTTTTTTATATGAAGTTTGCCAGGAATTTTTAGTTTCCGCGGTGCTGGATACCCGGCTTAACTGTTTAGACATCAAGTCTAGGGGAAGAAGATGAAATATGGTGTTTAGTGCTTCCGTTGGGGTGGTTCGCAGGGCGCCACTCATACATATTTCAGCACTTCTCTGTACCTTGTGTAAAGTGCTTAGTAATGACGATTTCTCGAGTGCTGGCCACCATACTAGAACTCCATAGAGCAGTGTGGGACGTACAATGGCTGTGTATAGCCAGTGAACTATTGCTGGGGAAAATCCCCATTTACGGCCTATCGCCTGCTTACGTGAGAAGAAATATTGTCGTGCCAGAGTAGTTTCCCGTCCAGTACGACGCCCAGGTACTTGGCAGTGTTTTTGAATTCCAAACTTATATTGTTTAGTTTGGGAGGAATAAGATCTGGAACTTTGTATCTCCGTGTGAAGAGAACTAGTACTGTCTTTTTCGGATTAACACCCAGGCCGCAAGAAGACGCCCACTCAGAGAGTGTCGCGAGAGCAGTCTGCATGAGGTCACATAAGGTTTGTGGAAAACTTCCGCATTTGAATATAGCAATGTCATCTGCATAAGTCACCATCACATGTCCCTCCGTCGCCATGAGGCGCAGCAATTTGTTGACTGCTGCGACCCAGAGAAGCGGGGAAAGAACACCCCCTTCCGACGTGCCTCGTTGTACAAATCTACGAGCAGTTGCACCACTAAGACTTGAATTCACTGCTCTACTTGAGAGCATTAGGTTGATGAATCCAACTAGTGGCGCATCCACTCCCACATCCTCCAAGGCAGTGGTGATGGCACAAGGTAAGACACTGTTAAAGGCACCCTGTAAGTCCAGAAATGCTATCAGAGAGTATTCTTTTATTTCAAGCGATTTTTCAATCCTTGAAACTAGCGAATGTAGGGCAGTTTCTGTGAATCTGCCTTTGCAGTATGCGTGTTGCGTATTTGCTAAGAGAGAAGGGTTAATAGACTGCCTTAGGTGGGCGTCAATTAGTTTTTCAAGAGTTTTGAGTAGAAATGAGGATAGGCTTATTGGCCTATAGTCGCTGGGTTTAGCATGTGAGGCTTTGCCAGCTTTGGGTATAAATACCACTTTTGATTCCCGCCGTTTTGTAGGTATATATGTAAATTAGGTGTATCCACGCCATGGTGTGCTCCAAAAAATTTTGAAGCTGGGCCGGAAAAATATTGTCTGGTGCTGGTAACTTAAAGGGCTCGAATGTGTCGATTGCCCATTTAATTTTGGCTTTAGTGACAATATCACTATTGTATAATCTTGAAAGGTCTGGTTGCCTAATTGTCGGTTGTGGGGTACTGAAACATGCTGGAAAGTGTGTGGTCAGCAGGAGTTCCAAGGATTCCTCGCTGGAGTCAGTCCAGGTTCCGTCTTCATTTTGCAAAAGACCTGGCGAAATTGGTGATTTCGCCAAGATCTTTCTAAGGCGCGATGCGTCAGATGTGGATTCTGTATTGCTACAGAAATAAGCCCAAGAGGTGCGTTTAGCTTTTCTTAGGGCTTTTTTTTATGTGTTTAGTTTTTCCTTGTATAATTCCCATGAGGTGGTTTGGTCATTATATTTGGGTACATTGAAAGTATGCCTACATTCCTTCCTGAGCTTGTCCAGCTCCGTATTCCACCATGGAGGTTTATGTGTGGATTTTTGTTTTCTAGTGGGGCAGGCCCTATTGAAGGACTTAAACACATTGTAGAACACCGGTGGTTGGTGTAAACGGCAGAACGGCTTCAATATTTTTTGTTAGATATTTACTGTATGTTTCCCAGTTTGTTCTTCTGGGATTTTGGATTTTAATGGGAGGGGGCAATTATTGCTGAATTTGTACTCTATATACTGATGGTCAGAGAAAGAGTGCTCTGTTAGGACTTTCCAAGACACGATTTGGTCACTGGGGTCCTCCGAAAGGAGGGTGATGTCTAAAACCCCCTTTCGGTTTTTTATTATAAATGTGGGGTCGTTACCTTTGTTGGCGAGGACCATATTCGTACTTAGTAGATAATTAAAGAGTGACACCACGTTCATTAATACCTGAGCTGCCCCATTGTGTATGATGGTCGTTTGCATCGCCTCCTAGTATGAGGCTAGTGCGAATGTTGCTATGAGGTTATTTAATTCTTCCGGTGGTGGAGGAGGCTATCCTTATTGTTTTTTCCCCCAGTGTGACGTCTCCATCACTGAATTGGGGAAGTAGAAGTGTGTTATCATGCTTCTTGGCTTCTCTTACCGTGGGTTTGAAAAAGATTGTATTTAGGTGTCCTCAAGCCGATGATGCTGTCGCCAGAAATCCAGGGCTCTTGGAAGAGTACTTGTCTTGTCTACTTCGCCTGTTGCCAGCCGAAGTAGAAGTGCAGCGGTTCCTGCTTTACAATGATGCAGGTTTATTTGGGGTACGCTCGACTTCCATCTCCTCATCGCTAGGCGTCTCTACTTTAAGGACCTTCCAGTTGCTAGTGGGGAAGCTTGGGTTAAGCAACCTCAGCGTCTGCAAAATTTTTTCCGGTTCCGAAGGGTGGATGGGTAACCAAGCCCTTGCTCTCGGACATGATGGAATGCCCTTTGCATCCACTACCCTCAGCCGTGCGCCAGCGTATACCTTTCCCACAGTTAACCGTAACATTTACTGTAAAGGGTGACATTTAAATTCTTATCTCCGTACTTGCAAAAAGTTCAAGTGGCGAAGTTGTAACTTCTGCTTCTTCTTCCCTCAATTTTCGTATGAAACGTCTCGTTGCTGTGGATGTCCGTATGGGGCTTTATACTATAACGTGTATATAAATTAACTAAACCAACATTAATCACAACTCCAAAAAAATCCCGAAAACGGTCCAACTTTTCCAACCATTGAGACATAGTTTTTGTTCACGGAGTCCAACAATATTCTCCTCCCAAAGCCCCAATACAGTTGCTGTTGAATCTGGTGTCCATGCACATCGTGTGTCTCTAGACAATACTATATGTACAATATGGTACAATATGTAATTACAATCATGAATCATATCATGCTCTTAAATTGCAATATTAATTAAATTTACCTGCTTGTTTGGCTAGGTGACTTTAAATTTTTTGCTCTTAAAATTTTACCGAAGTTTTTTGTGTTTACATTTGCAACGATTCCTGTGCGAAAGGAAACATTATCGATACTTTGCAGAGTCACTACTCAAAAAGTAACGGATGCATGTGCATTCAAATTGTATGACACTTTTTTGCTACCACAAGCCCCTATGTATTTGTATGGCAGGTATGCAGCATTCGACTCCAATATGCAAGAATGCGGTGCAGTGACAACCGAGCATTAACGTCAAATTTTATGGTCATACTGCAAGCCACCTGGTGTGGGGCTCGACAGGAACGTAAGAAAATTTTAAAATTCGTTTTCTCGAAAACTGTTTAGACGAATTGGCTAAAAAAAAGGGGAAATAGCTAATATTTTTCGCCGTCAGGGGACATACCGTGCATATGTGCACAACATCATTAAAAGTTAGTGTCTAATTTTAGGTTAATACTGCAAGAGACCGGAGAGTGCCGTAGGGAAACTTTAAAATTAATTTTCTCAAACACTGAACTATAGAGAAATTTTGAGGTTGGTTTACTGTACTGCATTTTTCTCAAAAAGGCTGTGAGCCTAGCTATACTTTAAGCAGTTGAAGTAACATTGAATTGACATTCAACTCAGCTCGTCATGCTGATCAAGAATATATATACTTTATGTGGTCGGAGATGCTTCCTTCTATGCGTTACAAACATCTCGAGAATCGTTCATCCGATCTTTATTATTCTTACGAACCACCTATCTACAAAACTGTGGGAGAAATAACGTTTTTCCCAAATTGCGAGGGTGGGAGGGGGCGTGGCAAAAATGTATAATAAACTTGATCTGCCTGCAAGTACAAGAAGTTTATGGCCCATACATGTCAAATATCTATCTATCAAATAGACGGAAATGGCTATATCGACTCGGCTGTTGATATATTTTATAGGGTCGGAAATGATTCCTTATTTTAAACAAACTTAATGTACTCTGTGTACACAACCAACAGAAAGACGAAATAAAATCAATTAATGCGAGCGCGATGCAACCATATGTTTAAATAGATTAACAAAGACTATATTAGGCTAGGCAAGGGTAATGGAGCATGCCGTACCTCGTAGCGGGATACCCCAGGTCCAGGAAGGCATGATGAATAAGGATTTTGGATCGTATCGAAAGACCGTCTTGAGCTCCTACGCTTTAGCTGCAATAGTAGCTGCTATCCGAGTCACATGGACATTCTAAGTCAAGCACGGTCCAGAGTCACGTAAAGGTATTTAACAGATCCGCTGCGGAGTCTGAGACTCCGAGATATTTGACAAGTCCAAACCGAGCCTGAACTGGAGCAGAGAAATGTTTGGTCGACCGAACCTGAACCTGATCCGGAGTACAAAATAGTTAAAAAGGGTTCGGTTCCAAAAAAATTTTATATTAATTTTTGCTAGCTGCTATAAATGATAATTTTGCCATTTTCCAATTTAAGCAAATGCCATCATACAGGTTTTCTTATTGGCGATTTTTGTTAGAATGTTCGTTATTTAGAATGTTCATATTAGAATGAATGTTCATTTTTAGAATGCGTTAAGAAGTTTCTTAAGTAAGTTTGTTTTAAAAACAAAACGAGAGCGTCAGTAAAGTCGGCTCTGGCCGACTTCGATATACCCGTTACTCAGTGAAAGAAATATTTAATCCCGTGTTCCTGAGGGGTGGGAAGCCAAATAGATTGCCATTTTTTTTTAACTCTGCTATTTATTATCCGATCTTTATCAAAATTAAAGAGATTTTATATATTGCGAGCATAAATGTAAGTTTTAAATTTGATATCGATATTTTTAAAATTATGGGAGTTATTGAAAATGTTTTTTACTACGGGCGCGGGAGTGGGCGTGGCAAAAATTGGAAGCAAACTTGATCTGCGTGCAGACAATAGGAGTCTACATATCAAATTTGGTTGCTCTAGCTCTGCTAGTCTCTGAGATCTGGGTGTTCATGCAGACAGACCACAATAAAAAATATTGAATATCTCCCACAATTTTTAATATATCGGTCTTAAATTTAAAATTTACATTTATATTCGCAATCTATAAGCCCTGAAATTTTAATCAAGATCGGATGATAAATAGCCGAGTTAAAAAATGTTGCATACTTTTCGGCTATCTCACCTCAGGCACACAGGAAGGCTATTAAACATTTCCTTTTATGAGTAACGGGTATATCGAAGTCGGTTAGAGCCGACTTTGTAAGATAAGCTCTCGTTCTATCTATCATAGTAAAAAACTTAAAAATTACGCATTTCTTGTATTCGCTGTTGATGGAACTTGCGGTGCCAAGCGCGTTTGTCTACTATTCAATTTGATTTATACAAACCGCCAAAAAGCCAGTCTTGAGGAAAGATACTGGAGGACCAACTAATAATTACCTTAAACAAAGTTACAATGTTATATTGAAAATTTCGAAGTATGTAAAAATGCTTAAGTTTGTTCCATTTTACATACAGGATGTCTAAATTAGCAAAAAAAAAATTATTTCTGAACCCACTCCGTGAACCCGAACCCTTAAAGCTTCTCGGGTTCGAACCCCGGAGTGAACCCCTCTTGATTTTAGGTATCCGTATATGGTACTCTTGATCCTAGGAGCCGCACTCGAGCAACTGTTGGCTCTTTGAACGATTAACGGCTATGTTCCAGCGGTACAACAATCGACCAAAGCCATCCAGGATCTGCTGAACCTTAGTCCTTCTGCGGCTAATGCTTGCATTCGTGGCGAAAAGGTGCGATAAGTATTTTAACGTTATGGTGTTTTAAGACAGAGACGATGGTCACACTGGATGGATGACTCTAGTAGAGGAGAACGCAGTATCAGAAGGTGTTAGTAGGTTAGTAGTGTCAGACAGACGAACTAATATAGACTTTATTTATTTTATTGACAGAAACATCCCGGGCGGGATGTCCTGAAACATCTTTCGGGGCGGTTAATGCTTAAGCTTATGCTGCGTTTACACTTCAACAAAGAAACTGGCATAAGAAAAAAATCCATATAAAAAAACTCACAAATCTTTTGGCACCAAAGCCTTTGGTGCTCTTATAGTTGGGAATACACACTTGCCACAAAAGTTCTCAAATGCCGCAAGAATACTAGATCCGTATTTCCTGTGTTTTTATCAATAGCTCAAAAACAATGAATTTTAATTATTTCAAGATGTATCGCACATTTTCGATGCACAAATATGCGTTATCAGGTGCAATTTAAATAATTTTACCATCAATTAAATCTGCCCATTAGGTCCCGTAGCCAGGTTTTGTAAGATTTTTTAGGGAGTTTTTTGTATTGACCAGGGAATCAAACTGGAACCGGAACCGTATACCGGTATCCGAGAACCGATATTCTTGGAACCGAAAATACCGAAAAGAACCTATTCATTGTACCGGTACAATTTCGGTTTTGAGTGCAAAGCTGGCACTTAGTTTTTGGGGACTTTTACGCAATTTGGTTAAATCGTAAGCTTTTAAAAATAGAGTCTCGCTTAGCAAAACTTTTGTATTGTCAATATTGTAATCAGCACAGAGGACACGAAACGGCTCATGCAAGGCATAGTCAGCAGGAAAACGATTCAGTGATAAGGGGATAAAGTTACGAGTCAGTCTAATAGGAACATTGATGATAAGCGACTTGTATAGCGCTATTTTTGTTTTTTGAGAGAGGGCTCTACTCTTGAACTCCCTACTGAGCCCGAAGTAGCATCGGTTTGCCAGAGTGATTCTCTTCGGATTTCCAGGCTGATATTGTTGTCGCTGGTTATCACTGTTCCGAGGTAGACGAACTCCTTTACAACCTCAAAGCTGTATTCTCCAAGTCCCAGCAAAACCCAAAGCGCTCTAAGAGGGCTTTCAGAGCGCTCAAAAGGAGCAGTGAAGCACTCAACTCTCCTTGTAACTAGCGCTATTTTTAACATTGCCATGTCATTCGATGTCAGCGCTACACTCTCACTGCGAAAAAAGCGCTCTTCTCGCACTGAAAAAAGAGCTCCAGATAGCGCTGCACTCTCACTGCCAAAAAAGCTATTCAAAGCGCTCAGATCCCACTGTGAAAAGAGCTCTTGAAAGCGATTCATTCTCCCTGCAAAAAAAGCGTATAAAAGCGCTTCGCTCCCAGAGTAAAAAGAGCTCTTAAAAGCGCTCCACAACGAAATTTTTTATACAAAATTTAAATAAAATGTTTAATTTATTTATAAAGTAATTATTATCAAGTAACTATGCATTTTCCACTCCGCAGTGAAAGTACGTCCCAGGCTGAACTTTTCTTGTGCTAATCTCAGTCAAATCAAATAATGAGTTCGTGGATAACGAATCTTTCAATCCGGCTTTGTCCATTATTTTTAATATGCTGTAGCTAGTGGAACGCCTAAACTTGAACTGCACAATTCAATCTTTCACAGCACTCCTTAATTCAAACGATTGCGTGGCTTCGATCACACTTTCTCTAATTTCTGGGGTGTTATCAAAGAGAGATGCAATGGGTAAATCTCCTTCAACTTCTGCAATTGCATTCACTTGGCTGTTTCCAATTCCACCTTCTCCTACTTCTTGCGCCACAAGTCTCTCAAAATGCCAATTGCTGTAGCCGAGAAATTTGTGGGTCATATTTATGATTTTCTCAATGTACGTTACGCCCGAGGCAAAACACTATACTTTTTAATTGAATATTTATATTCTATAATATTTATAATCTATAATTATTACTTTTGCAACGCAGCAACTACCGAATAAATTGAACGTGTAAAGCAAACGCAACAATCAGCAAACTGACACTTCACTTTCTGTGTCTGTTTATGTCCGGCACAAAGCATAAGCAAGGAAAACAAAAGAAAAACGAAAAAATGTCAGCAGGTTGCGCTAGTACACGCATTGTGTTCATTGGAGAAGTGTTGTTGTGAATTAACTGCTTTTTTTAGCTGGGATGTTACAGCTTGTCCACGACGCGTAGACTCACTGTGCGTGGATACTAGGAACTTCGTCTTGTCCTCGTTTACAGCTAAGCCCATCAGTTTAGACTGCTTCTCTATCTCTGAAAACGCCCTGCTTACCGCCCGTTCGTTTGTGCCGATGTCAATATTATCGGCATATGCGAGTAGCATTAAATCTTTACGAAAGATGGTGCCCGCTCTGTTGGCATTTGGACACTGGCGCAGTGTATACTCTATCAGCAGATTAAAGAAGTCACACGATAAGGTATCACCCTGCCTAAAACCCGTATGGACTCATTTTTTAAGAATTGAGCAAAGTAAACTTAGATTACAAACGTCGGGCATACTTTCGTCGAAGCAAATTCGTGTGCATACACGTTACCAATTCCTCGCCTCCACCCATAAACAATTCAGCGGGCAGGTCATCTGCGCCAGCTGCTTTGTTGTTCTTTAGCCTTTTTATGGCTAAGCAGACTTCTTGATGGTCCGTTGGGTCTATTTCTATGTTGTCGATTAGAAGCATCGCTACTTCTCTAGAGGCGGCATTGTGATCGTCTTCGCCTTCGTTTTCGTTTATGTCTGTCGGGTGGACAATCATGTACTGGTTGGCAGTTATCGATAGTTGTCCACCCTTATATTTTGTATTTCATTTGGCAGCACAAAATTCAATGGGAGATTTGTTTCTTTCTAGTTGCCATCGAAATTTTCAGTCCGTAAAATGCAAGTAGAAAATTTAGGTTAATGCAAATTATTGTCGTTAATATAAATAAGTTGAACTTGTTCGTTTGGATACGTGCTAATCAGTGTATGAGACGCAAAGAGAAGAAATATCTTGTACCGCAAAACTTAGAAGAGAAAAGGTGAAACCGACTACTTTCAATCTTGCTACAATTGATTTTACGGCAGGCTCTGAGGATCAAGCCGGTAAGTTTAAGAAGGACAGAGCTATGTACATATGTATTTACATACATATTTAGCACCGTGTAGCTCCAGTGGTTCATGGAGATGTGCTACATACACATATGTATGAGTATGAAATATGAACTTTCATATATACATAATTATGCCCGAACGTATTCGCATATGTAAATGCATAGATGTATATATCTACATATGCACATTAACAATACAAAAATCGATGTGACCTAATGGGCCATGCGTATCCAATTCCAACAATGCGTGACGATATTGCTTTTACATATGTATACACATGTAGCACTAACGAACATGTGTACATATTTATGTATTGCACATTATCCATTACTACCGTTTATATTAACGGTAAAAACAAACAACATATGCATGTTCTAATGTTGGGTTTGATATACATATTTTGTGTTCAAACATACATTCATATGTTTACCTTTTTTTGGTTTGATTCGAGAACTGTTTTTGAATTTGACTATTTAACAGATTTTAACATTATCATTAATATATTGTTTTTTACATATGCGTATGTATATACAAATGCACTTTCATATGTGAAAATACATATGAATTTTATGATCTAAAAACTATTGTTATTAGGGAAATGGCTTTGCACCTAACGTTGCTATGGTCACAGTAAATCTCAACGAATTTCTAACTACTAGCTGACATTGCCCGCCCTTGCCGGATGCGCTATAATTTTAAGCATATATGTATCTAATAAAGGGACAAATAGGCTTAGATTTATCAAATTATTTTTACACTTAATATTTGTAAAATTGGTTTTAGCGAGCGCGTCAGGCAGCTCACAAATTCTGTTTCTGAAACGCACTCAAGTGTGCTGAGAAGCTAAAATGAGAAATCGAACTTTGTTACTAAAGCTGCCTTTACACTTTTCATATATCTCTAAATAGCAGGTTGTCAAACTTCTCTAAAGAGAATCTCTTATAAAATTGAACCTGTCAAATTACATACAAAACGCCAACATTCTCCAAATATTTAGAGTTATTTGATTTGCTATTACACTATCGTCAGAGAGTCTCTTTAGAGATGTATGACAAGTGTAAAGGCAGCTTTAGTAACAAAGTTCGATTTCTCACTTTAGCTTCTCAGCACACTTAAGTGCGTTTCAGAAACAGAATTTGTGAGCTGCCTGACGCGCTCGCTAAACCAAATATGAAACAAATAAACGAAGCTTAAGTTAAAATCGGCTAAGCCCAACTTGATATACCTGTTACCCAGCCGAAGACAAGTTTAATAGCCTTCCTTTATGTTAATTAACAGAACACTAACATTAATGTTAATTTATTAAAATTATGTTAACGATATGAAGGAAAAACCGAAAAGTAGCCAACATATTTCTTATTAACAGACACCGAGCCCAAATATTTGACAGAAGCTGATTCTTATAACCAGGGAATCAAACAATTTCGTGTTCAGCACACTAAGAGCAGTATAATCACCACCAACCCTTCAATATACTGGTCTTATTTTGTTGCATTGTGTAATTACACCCCGGATACAATGCGCTTACTTGATAATGATAGATGCCATTAAACTGATTTGTGAGAATACTGAACTATTTATATTCTCATGTCTTCTCCAAATCGCTTTCGACCCAAAAGCGACCCAATTCCCATACGTTTTGGGCCTTTTTTGGGTCGAAAGCGATTTGTAGAACACATGGGATTTTTCTGTTTATGTATACATGTATGAATCGACTTCGCTTCCACGTTCAGCTACTGGATTTTTATCAGAGCTGCTTTCCTCCTCATTAAGTTTCACTTGAACATAAATGGGTAAAACAAGTATTTTTCTGTTCAAATAAAAATATAGGATGCAATATTTACAAAGAGTCTGGTCTCGCTAATATCTGTTTCACAATACAAAAGTTTTGCCAAGCAAGACTCTTCTTTTTTAAGCTTACGATTTAACCAATTTGCTTAAAAGTCCCCCAAAACCAAGCGCCAGCCTTGCATTCTAGTTGTTGCACTCGAATCCGAACTATACCAGTACATTGATTAGGTTCTTTTCGGTTGCAAAAATATCGGTACCCGGATACTGGTACAGAAAACAATTAAAATTATTGGTTCTGAGTTTTTATCGGTGTTTTTCAAATTTCGGTGACGGTGTAATTCCCTCAACTATTTATTAACCGATCTTTATTAAAAATTCAGAGATGATATGTATTGGGCATATAAATGTGTGTTTTAAAATTTATATCGATACCTTCAAAATTGTGGAGTCACTAAAAAAAAATTTATTTTGCGTAAATGGGGGAAGGGCGCGTCAAAAATTTGAAACAAACTGTTTCCTTCAGGTTACATACATTTGCACGACTTTAGTATACCCATTTTCATTTTCATTTAAAAGACATTGTAATAACATTATAGCTTCCGGCAGGGCTGAAAATCGAAATTACCATTACAATATTTTGAGTAATTGATAATTTAATTACTGTTACAATAACTATTATTTCCTAATTAAACATTCAATTACCATTACAACTACTTTCATGTAATACAAAGTTGCATCGAAAATTACTTCAACTTCAAAAGGGTGATCCATTAAGATTTTTTTAAATTACAAATAAAACACAAAAGTGGGATTGGATGGTGGAATCTTTGTTGTGGGCTAAAATAACTATATCTTACACTTACTTTTTAAAGATAATTTCATTCAAATGTTGACCGCGACAGCCGTAAATGGTCCATTCGGATGGTCCAATTTTGGATCACTCTTTAGAGCATTACTTCGGATTTCTCGCGAATTACGCGAGTAATGTTGGCAATGTTATCGACGAAGACTTTTGACTTCACGTAACTCCACAGTAAAAAGCCCAGTGGTGCGATATCACATGATCTAGGCGACCAGTTCACCGAAATTATTTCTCAATAAAGCCATTGTTTCGCGCGCTGTGTGTGCCGTAAGACCTTCTTGCTTAAAACAAATTTCGCCATTGACGGTTATGTTCTGTCGGGCCTTATTTTTAAAGAAATTAAGAAAATTAAAGAAAATGATTCCAGCAGCCCATAAACCACACCAAACAGGTGTGTTCGAGAGTCCCTTCGTGTTGCACATCAGCCCGAATGCCACAATTTTGTTTTTTGAAGCATCCATTTAGACAGAAATGTGCCTGTGTGTGAGTGTAGCAATGCTGGAAAGAGTGATCCAAAATTGAAAGGAAAATTTTTTTAAAAAACCCTTGTAGCTTGTATAATTAATTTAATAGCCTAATTCCACCAAAGAAATTAAACTTTATTTCTTGAAATGACAAGAAATGAGGAAAACTAAATCTTTTCTTCCATAAGTTTTCCCACTTCATTTTGCTCTCATTTCTGTTATTTCTTAAAAATTATGACGAGAATGATGAAGAAAAAAGTTAAAAATTAGGCGCATTTTTGCTTAAAATATAAATTAGTTAAAATAAGTTGTGTATTTAGTTTTCTGCTGATGGTTCAGGGTGATGGGAATGCGTTCGCCCCGATTTTTTATTTTTAAGCATTTCTATTGTTACATCTTTTTTGTTACTTTTTTGTCAGCAACTCACGACGAACAGGAAAAGTTTAATGTTCGTATGGTACAATTAATGTTTGGATAGGTGTTAGAATAGTGTTAGATGTTAGATGTTATGGCAGGTTTAGATACGTCGTCTTGGAAGTTGCCAAGGGAAAATTCTCAAAAGTCTTCTTCTGGCTCTGACACCATTTATCCTTCTTTTGCGAAGTAGTTGCCTTGCTAGCCGATTTGGGTGTCCTCTGAGTCTATCAATGTAGTCTGCAGATTGTTTAACAATTACGTCGCCTATCATTGGGACATTAGGTTCCTTTTTCAGCCTTCCCGTGCACATGTACCAGTCTGCGTACCTTGTTCTTCTGCTATTTAACAGCCATCCCAGTTGAGCAGTTCTTCTATACAGCGACCTCGTGTCCTGGCTTATGTGCAAGCCAAAAGTCAGGTGCCTGTCAAGGTACACTCCCAGGTACCTGTGCCTTCTTCCAGGCCCTCGGGATGTATCCCAGACTCAACACTGAGTTGAATATAAATACTATGAAGAGTATGGCTTTGTCAGGGAGTGCCCTCAGCGTCTTGTTGTCGATCCCATCATCTCCAGGCTTTTTTTGGGTTTAAGCTCTTTTATTTTTCTCTCACCTCCGTAAAAGTGATCGGAGAAACTGGCAGTACGAGCTGACCAGAGGTGTCAAGAATACGTTCCACTCTGCGAATTCTGTATACAGGGGAGGTTGTTAACGGCGTAAACCTCTCAAGATTTTTCGCAAACTCCTCAGCTCGATCCTTGGAAGATTTAGCTTAAGTGCCATCAGTCCTTCGGGTCGGAAATGTTGGAGTTGCCTGACGTTTGTACTTTCTGGAGAGAGACCAGAGAGCATAATTGGTGCTCGCATCTGATTGATGAAACGCTCTCTAGAAATCGATCAGTTTCCACCTGTTTGTGTGTGATCAGCAGATTTTTAACACGGTTTGACACTCTGCGATAGACTATCAACTATATAGGGTCACGAGTACGAACGTATTGTCTTCGGAGTCTTATCTTGATGAGGAGCAGAGTTTCAAGGGCAGGTGGAAGGCGCGGGATACGGTTTAGTCCTTGCATGGGGTTTGCAATGGATGCCATTTGAAGCCTGTCTTGTCTCACTGGGGTCAGCTGGAAGTATGAGGGTTGTTGTCGAGCTAGGCTCGCAGCGCCTCCTCTGGGGGAGCCAGATTGGAAGATCGGCCTTATATATGTCGTATCCTGCTATGAAAATGGAGCTGCCGGGCTTAAACCATGTCTCTGTTAGGAGCATCAGGTCGAGCGTTGCTGAAAGAGGAATTGCTTTAGTTCTTCTACGTGCCTAGCAACTCCCCTTGCATTTCAGATTCTGAGGCGATTTAAATCCAGATTTGTCAATGGAAACGGCAAAATTTTAAAAAAATTAAAATGATAAGAAATGATGCCAGTGGAAATGGGTTATAAATAAATAGTCTGATTCCACTGACACAAATATGTATATTCGGCCAAATGTACATATTTTCGACAAGGACTCCTATATACATTTTCTTCACCCGATTCAATGGCAGCTATACTATATAGTTGTCCGATCAAGCTTGGTGGAATTATGTAAAAGTATAGATAACTTATAAATACGATGTTTGGGGACGAAGACAAAAAAGTTTTTCTCACTAAAACTACCTTTTCGACCGATCGTTCCTAAAAAGACAGATTTACCGCTATGTTTGTTCTTTTCATATTCTTGTTGATCGTAGAGCAATTTAAAACGTGTTTCTTTTTGCTACCATATTTTAAATATATTCTCAATATTTTGCACAAAAATGATAAGCAGTGCTGATGCTGCTGTAATATGCACAATCCTCATATATTTACTAACGAGAAAGCAAGTTTTAATAAACTTGAAAAGCTCGCTTCAATGGCTATCGATTTCGACCAAATTTCGCACATCACTTGAAAAACATATAATATTAATAATGACCGAGTTTAAGAGCGCTAACATTAAAAACAAAAATGTTTTTCTCACTAAAATCCATTGTCCGACCGATCGTTTCTATGGCAGTTACAAGAAGTAGTCATCCGTTTCGTGCGGTTCCGACATATTAGCAGCGTGCTGTCAAAAGAGGACTCTGTGCAAAATTTCAGCTCGATAGCTTCGAAACTGAAGGACTAGTTCGCGTAAAAACAGACAGACGGACGGACAAAGCTCAATCGACTCAGCTCGTCATGCTGACCAAGAATGTATACACTTTACGTGGTCGGAGATGATTCCTCCTATGCGTTGCAAACTTCTGGGCAAAATTATAATACACTTTTCAAGTGTATATAAATCTACAGATATTGAAAATTCTGTTGTGTGCCTGACCGAGAAGGGCTGATCTTCACGCCGGTGATCGCAGCTCAAAAAAAAAACGAATTGTGACTCCCTAACTGAAGGCAAAGTTCGCCAAAAATTATGAACGGATTCAGATGCTCGACTAATGATGTACGAAATGAGAAGAAATAAAGGGTGCTTATTTAGCAATTAACAACAAAAATTGTTAGCAAATGGACTGCTTGAAGAGCGCTCCATGACATCGGATATGCTTCAATTGTTAAAAAAAGAAACCTGCATTGTCCGATAACAATGTGTAAGAAGGTATCATGCGAAAATAGAACTATCTTCTACATATTCTGCAAGCCGCCCATCTTCCCAATTTTATGGAGAAATGTGCTTATCCCTTTTTTTTTTAAATATGGGGAAAAAGAGTACACTGATCCACGGAAACTCTTGTTATGTGCGAGCCAATTAGGGCGAGCCAAGAAGACAGCCCGTTGGTCGCCTTCCGTGAATCCTAAGGTCGGACGGATGTCGTCTTTTGAGCCTCTCGCCAATGGCTTGTTCTAACTGTTGGCGGTTGATCTGGGAGCAAACTGGTAGGATGCCAAGGTCTTTATAGATGGTGGAGCTATGCACATACAATGGTACACCGAGCATTCTGCGCAGGATGTTGTTCTGCATCGTCTCGACCGTTTTAATGGAGGTGTCACAGGCAGTACCCCGATGCAGATACCCAGGTCCAGGTCGGTATGATTATTGACTTAAGGGATTATTGACCAATAAAAATTTTCTTTTATTTGCTTAAACGTTCTATTAGGATCTTAAAAACGAAGTCGGTTAGAGCCTACTTTAACTTAGGCTCTCGTTTTGAACTGGTTCCGAAAAAAATGTGAATTAAATATTGACCGATTAAAAAATTTGTTTTTTCTTTAAGTTATAATACGCACCCTTATAGCAAGTGCCACGGGGAACCCCGTAAGTCCAAAAATAGCGGAGCTGAACCGAGATTATGCAAAAAAAAAACAGTAAATTTTCGAAATTTTGACTTAGCAACCCTACAGCTCCGATGTTTTTGAACCTACTACCTTAAACGTAAAGGCAGATAACTTTTAGCAGATAATTTTTAGTTCATTTCATTTAAGAGTCCTCCATAGTCTCCAGGAGGTTGTTGCAAACCCTGTGTACCTGTTCTGTGGCTCCATGGACATGCAAAATCCAAATTGGTGTTCTGGAAGAGCTTAGTCATCAGCACTGAATGCCAACATAAGTCTCAAGAATATTCAGGCATGTTCTCAATTCCGATTCCACAACAAAAAAGTTGTGAGTTTTAAAAATTAATGCTTGTTGGTAAAAGTATCTAACTATGAGAAGGAATCATTTCCGACCCTATAAAGTATATACATAAATTCTTTATCAGTATCAGCAGCCGAGTCGATATAGTCATATCAGTCTGTCTGTCCGTATGATCGAAGAGATCACAGAGATTGTAAGAGATAGAGGTTTGACATGTATGGGGCATAACCTTCTTATATCTTCACCGCCCCAGCAATTTGGAGAAAACATCATATTTCGCACAGTTTTGTAGATAATTGATTCGCACCTTTTAGAGATATTTAGTTATCTAGATTATTTATAGATTTGCTGAAAGAATGATAGAGATCAGATAAACGATACTCAAGCTATAGCCAAAAAACAGTTTGTTGCCGCAGCGCAGCAGCAGCGCTACTTTCAGCTGCTACTGCAGCTACAGAGTATAGTACAGTCGGGCTTGACCGACTTTCTTACTTGTTTTTCTTAAATTTGTTGTTTTTCCCCCTCCATATTACACTGTTTATACAGAGCCGTTGTAAGTACCAGACTACTCTACGGAGCTCTAGTATGGTGGCCAACACTCGGGGAAACATCAGTTCTGAACAACCCAACCTCCATAAAGTACAGAGAAGTACGGAGATATGTATTAGCGGCACTCTCCTAACGACACCAATGGAAGCGCTAAATTCTATTCTTCACCTTTTACCACTAGACCTTGTAGCAAAGAAACTGCCAATCACAACAGCCGGAATCGATGCCTGGAATAGGGGCAATTCGGGACACTCTACCCTAGTCGAAGACCAAGATGGTATACCACTAAATACAGACTACTGTAATAGGTACCAACATCGAGCTCCTTTCAGAGAAGGGCACGATAGGGATTCCTATGGCAACATATAAGCTTCACACAAAAGCTGAAACACTTTGACTACTGTGCAGTAGTGAGGCTTACGTGGCCAACTTTCGTCTAAAAACGTACTAACACACTTTTACGTCACAGAAGCGACAACATATCACTTCTGGTGGGGACCCTCACGGGTCACTGTCTCATTGGCAGACACGCAGCACGCCAAGGCGTCACTCACCATGACTTCTGCAGAAGTTGCGGACACGAAGAAGAAAGAAGAAAAGATATAATTTTCTTCATTTCAAGAAATGAAGTTTAATTTCTTTGGTGGAAATAGTACCCAGGGTAGCTGCAGAAAGTTGCAGATGTGTGTATAATCTTGAAAATTACTAACGCCGTTGTGTTTCTTTTGAAAGAATAATATGCACTGCGACGCGGATGTTTTTGCTCTGTTGGATTGGTGTTGCTATGTTTTCGTCTTTTGTGATTGTGTTTTTATATTTTTTTTTTGATTTAATCCAACGAAATTTTAATTTTTTTTGTTTTTCTAGGCAAATGATGGTTTTGAAACATAGCTTAAAACCACTAGCATTAAAATTAAATTTGTTCTAAATAAAACATATTTTCCGACCAATGATCATCCGATATCGACCAAAACTGTTTTAAAGCATATCAAATGAGCAATCTCCGAGTTAAGGAACAATAAAATTGAAAACAAATAAGTTTTTCTCACTAAGACCCATTATCCGACGGATTAGTCCTAAGGCAGCCATAAGATATAGTCTTCCGGTTTTCATCAGACTTGGTGGAATTATGTAAAAGCATAGAATAAATACGAGCTTTGGGCACGTTTGCATTGCACGTCTGCACAACAATATTTTAAGGGTACCTTCAGAAAAAGAAATTTGTTTTTTTTCGATTTTTTTTTTTATGCGCTCAAACGTTCTATTAGGGTTTTAAAAATATCCTGTAAAACTTTCAAGCAGATCCGACTATATGTATTACAAAAATAAAAAATAAAACAAGTTTTTTCCCACCCTCGTATATGAAAATATTTTCATCGACACTCATATTTTGGAAAATTTCATGTTCTTTCTTTTTTTTTATCAAAAAACTTCTAAACTTATAAAAAGTTCGTAATATTCAAAAAAGTTGCTTTTGTTTACTTGGATATTTTTGGATTTTTTTTTTACCATGTCTTGACGCACTTTGACCCAAATTTGTTCAGAACTATTTAACCAATTTTGATAATAAATTTTTTCGGTGAAAGCTAACACCCAAATGCATCAAATCCATGTTTTTTGCAAACCATGGGCCTATGTTTTAAATTTGTGGCTTTAACTTAATTCAACCCATAACCTATCGAATAACTATTGAATAAAAAAAACAGCTTGTTAATATCAGTTATAAATAAAAAATGGCAACTTAAGGTATACAGTACCCTTAAAAAGAAGATATGGTAATGGGTGATTTTTACCTCGAATGACTGCTCCTTGAAGCCCGCTTTCTCACCTGGGCATGAGTATCAACTGGCTAAGAAGTTGCACTCGGCCTTGGATTCAAGAAAGTTCATTATTATGGAAAATTATGATTTTCCTCCTGCCGTATATATTATATATAAGTACATACACAGGTAATTATTTTAAAAGTTACACTCACATTTGTAAAGACGTATCAGGTAAATTTACAGTGCTGTTAAAACTTTAAAAGCGTTTTTCTCGAAACTACTTTTTCCAGTACGGTTGACATGATATCTCAAGTTCTAATGGACCGATTAACTTGAAATTGGCGTGGGCCTTTTTTATATGGCCCGAACTAGGATTATGTAGAAATTTTAATTTGTAGTGTTTTAAAAAAAATTTAAAACTTTGAAAAAAAGCAAGTACAAGAATCTCATGTCCCATACATGTCAAACCTCTATCTTTTACCATCTCTGAGATCTGTTTTTTCATACGGACGGACGGACAGACGGACATGGCCAAATCGATTTTGCTGTTGATGCTGATCAAGAATATGTATACTTTATATGGTCCGAAATGATTCCTTCTTCCTGTTGCATACTTTGGCACAAACTTAAAATACTCTGTGTACCTTTGGTTCAGAGTAGACAACTGCACGAGTAAGTAAAATAGAAATCGATTAGTACTCACCGAGTATGATTACAAATGAGTACGAATACCTAGCTGTCCATTCGGCACCGTAGCACAGTGTTTCGTCTAGAGCAATCTAGCTGGACAAAATGATTTCTTTCGCTTTTTGCATTAATTGCCTTTAGACAAAAAAAAATGTTTTAGAGCCAGGGTCGAAAATGTCCCGTTGTGAAACTTTGGTCACCGATTTTAAAAATTCTTGTAAGTTAAAAATGATAGAATGGTCAAGCTTACATAGCTCCAAAACCCATCTCCTTACAACCCACATCAACCCCTACAACAAAAGAAAAAAAGTGAAAGATTTTTATTATAACATACCAAAAAAGAGTTATAAAAAAATATATTATAAAAAAGTCTGTGTTTAAGGTCTTCTTATACGTTTTTATAATTTTCAGCATCCGACCCTTTTTCCAAACACCACATATTAATTAATATATAATATAAGCGTGAGAGATCTTGATAAGATGTGACAATATATATTGGAAAATCGTTAAATGATATTAAGAATATTCTAAACGAGAGCGTAAGTTATAGTCGGCTCTAACCGACTTCGATATACCCGTTTCTCATGGAAAGGAAATGTTTAATAGCCATCCTGTGTGCCTGAGGTGAGACAGTCGAAAAGTATGCAACATTTTTTAACTCGGCTATTTATCATCCGATGTTGACGAAAATTTCAGGCCTTATAGATGTTGCGAATATAAATGTAAGTAATTTGAGATCGATATCTCAAAAATTGTGGGATTTATTCAACATTTTTTATTGTAGGGGCGGGGGTGGGCGTGGCAAAAATTTGAAATAAACTTGATCTGCGTGCAAACAAAAGGAGTCTACATTTCAAAATTGGTTGCTCTAGCTCTTCTAGTCTCTGACATCTAGGTGTTCATACAGACAGACGGACAGACGGACATGGCTATATCGACTCGGCTCTCAAATTTAAAACGTAGATTTATATTCGCAACATCTATAAGCCCTGAAATGAATTCATCAAGATCGGATGATAAATAGCCGAGTTAAAAAAATGTTGCATACTTTTCGGCTGAGCTACCTCAGGCATACAGGAAGGCTATTAAACATTTGTTTCCAACAGTAACGGGTATATCGAAGTCGGTTAGAGCCGACTTTAACTCTCGTTTTTCTAAGTAATCATTAGTTTGGACCGAATTTTGCATAGTGGATAGAGTGTGCGACCACTGTACCGGTGGTCTGGGTTTGACCCCATCTACGGAACATCAAATAAAGTTTTTTTTTTCCTATTTTAGAAAGCTAAAAAAATTTTAAAAGTATAATCGTACGATGCCACGATGTCGATTACTACTCGGCACCTTAAAACGATTACATGATTACACACAAGTATCGTGGCATCGTTAAAATTATTGCTTTTACCTGTAAAATATAGTGTGTTTTAGTTATATTTTTCTAGTAGAATGCCGAATAGTGATAGATGTGCAAACCCAATGCATAAGCCACGTCAAAAGACGTATAGAGGCCAAAGTTTACTTTCAATTTCTTAGAGAATACAGCAAAAGTTTGATTTTTACAACACAATGCGAAAATATGTAGCAAATGCCGCAAGCAAACTGAAACTTATGTTTCCCAGTGGCGAGAACGGTCCTAAACTCCGGATCATTCTGGAATCACCTCTGATGAAGTATAAATCTACAAGGGAATCGGAATTGGAGGAAATGCTGGATGGTTTGAAGGAATAATTCAAATCTGTAAAATCATACGGTGAACGTTTGCAAATTTTGGCGGTTCTTCCACGGTCCAATTCTGTCAGAAAAATTGCTTTTGAGTTTGAAATTATCAGACACATAGCCTCAAAAGAAATAGAGCTGAGGTTAGCCCGAGGTGCCTTTGCATCACCAACTTCAAAAGATGGTCAATCACTTACAAAATTTATAGAGCAAAACGAAAGATCTGGCTTCATCAAAATTATTTATCGAAGTGAATATTGTTGAGAAAACGACAGTCAACTATGATTGAAAACCATGCTTAACATAACTACGGTTAATAATTCAACTTTGTTTAATTACTTCTTTGATTTTATGTATATGGGGTTTAGGGGTTTAGATGATTAAAATATATGTTTTTGATAGATAATAAAATATTGTGAGTATAGAAAAACACCGTTTTCCGCGAATCCGGAGCCATTGCGAGCTTTTTTCTTAAATATGAATATGGACATTCTTTACAAGAAAAAAATAGTTCATTAAAAATTGGGTGGGCCATCTTTGAAAAAAAAACAATTGAAAAACCATTAAATTTCGCTAGAACCCTGCCTAGCAATGGACTCCTGAATTTCTTTTTAATCTTCTTGGATAGAGGACATAAAAATATATGTATTACAATTTGGTTCGTTTTAATCGGATACCCCATCACACTGCTAAATGTGTTTTCAGATTTATATTCTTTATGTTCTTATCTCGCGATCTGTTAGTATTAAGAATTTGAAATAAATAGGATTATATTCTGGATGTGTAGAGCCTTATAGCGCGTATAGTCAAATTTATTTAAGAAATAAAAAATGAATGTAGCTGAGTTCACATAGAAACAACGCATACGTGTTAACCAGGCTACCAACTAAGTCCGGATACGTTAGAAATTATTTTAATTGTTAAGCCTAATGAAAATGTATTAAATAGTCTTATGTCGGTCCACTAAAATATATATGTACGTACATTTTAAAATTTTGTGATTCTACTGGAAATGTATATTCTAAACCGAACAGTGAATGGCAACCACAACTGACAATTTTTAATAAATGATTTCGTGCACACAAGTCAAGATTTATCAATATACTATCACATACCCGGCGAGCGTTGCCTCGCCACTTTGATATTTGGAACACAAAACGAAGAAGTGAAGCTTTCCTTACCACTGCTATCTATTAATTCTTAACTAAATCTAAACTCATAAAATTTGGCTGATTTGTACCTTTCGATTAGGGATGTCGAAAATATTATCGATATATGGAAATATCGATATTTTTGCCCAAAATATCAAATATCATTATCGCATATTATATATATATTGGAAATCGAATATTTTTTGGTGATATATTTCGATGCTATTTTTGTTTTAGAGTTCGGTCACACTGTTGCGACTGTTTCTTGTGCTCTGGACATGTAAAGCAAAATGTTTCAAAGCTATTTTATTAAAGTTGATGCACAGAAATCGCAGTGCAAACTGTGCAATAAAGCTGTAAAGACCAGTGGCAACTCAACACATATAAAGGCGCACCTTAAAGCAAAGCATAGAAATGCTTGGCTGAAATGTAGCCCATCTTTAGAAACGGTAAATGTTAGGCCGTTCGCACACGTCTCGTATCGTCATCGTAGCAATTTCACGAACAAAAGGCCTAAAATTTGATGACGCTCTGAGGTCGCACACTGGATTTGGAAGGTAGAATAACATGCTTGCAGGTCGCCTATCGTCATGCTGCAGGCATGTTGTTCTCCCTTCAAACAAAAGTGCGCGACATCAAATTTTAGAACTTTTGTACGAATAAATTTGAATGTATAATTGATATTGACTTCTTGGAATTTGTGGGAATTTTTATTTACCGTTATTTATGCTGGAACGGGACTCTATTAAGTTCAGGATGGAAATTAAAGACGCATTGCCAACGCTTTCTGACTTGGCATTGTCATATCTTATTATACCGGGAAGCTCCGTGCCATCGGAACGCTTGGCTTCCGCTATAAAAAGTGTGGTTTCTGACACCAGAAGCCGAATGACCGATGAGCACATATCTCAACGGGTCTTCCTAAAATCTTTGTCTAACGATTATTGGTAAAATTAGAAGTTCTTACGTTTCGCAGATTTAACTGAATAAGTTTTTTTGTATGCTTTGTAGTTCGAATGCTCTATTTTGAATGAATGAATTTAGGCCGCCATTACAAAATGAAATTAGACCGCGCGGTGTAATTTCATTCTGCAAAATGAATTTACACCGCCATCACAAAATGAAATTAAACCGCCATCACAAAATGAAATTAGACCGCGCGGTCAATGTTTGTTGTTTGAACGGATTGTGGATAGATACTTTTAAACTCTTTTCCACACCCGCCGTAGACAAAATCTTTGTACACTTGAAAAGTGTATTATAATTGTGCCCAGGAGTTTGCAACGCTTAGAAGGAATCATCTCCGACCACATAAAGTATATATGGGCATTTCCACAGAAATGTCAACCGCAGCCAAAAATGTAAAAGTGGTTAAAAACACTATGTATTAACTAATTTTAATGGGGTCAAATTGCATTAATGAAAGCCAATCTTACATTTATACATAGCCTATTTCGAAATATTCGGATTTACGGCCGCGCTAGCTCAATTTTTCTAATTTGGACATTAATTTTTCCCTTTTTTTTTTTGATATAAGTGCCTTTAGGGTACAAATGGTCAAAAAAGAATGCACAAGAAACCATGAGAATCTATGTGATTGCAATAAACTTTAAGTTTTTCTTCTCATAATGGAAACCATATAAAAAGTATGATGGAACAAAATGTCGCATGCGACATGTCGCGTGCGAAAGTGATTAAAACTAAATAAAAAATAAACTACTTAATAGTTTTGAATCAAATAAAAAACATTTTTAAGATACATCAGTGCATAATATTTTAAAATTAGTTGCATTTAAATATTCCGTCAGGATCCGCTGAAATCAGTGTTTGAACTGCTCGCCTTGAAAGTGAGCACATCTAGAAGTATTTATGGCCGCGGCTCCATACAAGCCCGACCACTGTGTACTGATTTTAGCGGATCCTGAAGAAATATTTTAATGCGACTAATTTTAAAAAACTATGCACTAATGTATCTTAAAAATGTTTTTTATTTGATTCAAAAATATTAAGTAGTTAATTTTTTATTTAATTTTTATCACTTTCGCACGCGACATGTCGCATGCGACATTTTGTTCCATCATACTTTTTATATGGTTTCCATTATGTTTATAAGTTTATTGCAATCACATAGATTCTCATGGTTTCTTGTGCATTCTTTTTTGACCATTTGTACCCTTAGAAAGATTTTAGATAGTAAAAGTATAAGAAATCTAAAGGCACTTTTATCAAAAAAAAAATTGCAAAATTAATGTCCAAATTAGAAAAATTGGGCTAGCGCGACCGCAAATCCGAATATTTCGAAATGGCCTCTGTATAAATGTAAGATTGGCTTTCATTAATGCAATTCGACTGTTTCCCCATGAAAATTAGATAAAACATAGTGACTTTAACCACTTTTACATTTTTGGCTCCGGTTGACATTTCTTTGGAAATGCCCATATACTTTTCTTCACTTTGAATGCGTACGAATGTCGCATTCGACATTTGAGAAATGCCCATATATTCTTGATCAGCATGAAGAGCTGAGTCGATTGAGCTTTGTCTGTCTGTTTCTACGCAAACTAGTCCCTCAGTTTTTAAGCTATCGAGATGAAATTTTGCACAGAGTCTTCTTTTGGCTGCACGCTGCTAATATGTCGGAACCGCCAGGTTCAGCATCAACCCCCCAACATACACCCCCCCAACCACTTCATGCAGGCAGCGCTGCCTGCACAGGCCGCGTGTGAGCGCGCGTGTGTGTGACTGTGTGTGAGTGTGTTTGCATGTGTGTCTCAATTGATCAGGGTATTTTGTAGTCGGGGAAACTCGATTACAGCGCTCTTACTTGTTTTTTTTTTTTAATTGCGCGATTTTTTAAAATGAAATTTTGCCTGCGGCGCTTTTATACGTTTACCGAGCGCGCGGTCTAACTTTTGTAATGGCGGTCTAAATTCATTTTGCAGAATGAAATTACACCGCGCTATCTTATTTCATTTAGTGATGGCGGTCTAAATTCATTTTGCATAATGACATTAGACCGCGCGGTCTAATTTCATTTTGTGATGGCTATCTAAATTCATTTTGAAGAATAAAATAAGGTCGCGCGGTCTAATTTCATTTTGTGATGGCGGTCTAAATTAATTTTCAAAAATAAAATAAGGCCGCGCGGTCTAATTTCATTTGATGGTCGCGGCTTAAATTCATTTTGCAGAATGAAATTAGTCCGCCATTCAAAATGCACCGCTGCCTAAATTTACGCGGTTTAATTTCACAGATCCGAGTTTAAAAAGTAAACACTTCTTTCGTTCCATATATTTAAATTCATGACTAAGTTTGCAGAGCTTCTTATGTTATATATGAAATTAAAAATAAATATCTTTTGTTAATTTAATAAATATACATTAAATCTATATGATTCAGTCAAATGTTGACCGCGACTGAGCCGTAAATGGTCCATTCGGATGGTCCAATTTTGAATCACTCTTTCCAGCACTGCTACGGGTATCTCGCGAATTACGCGAGTAATGTTGGCTTCCAAGTCTTGAATCGTAACTGACTTATCGACGAAGACTTAACTTCACATAACTCCACAGAAAAAGTCCAGTGGTGTGATATCACATGATCCGTTGATAAGTCCGGAACGCGAAATTAGTTGCTCACCGAAATGATTTTTGAATAAAGCCATTATTTCGCGCTCTGTGTGTGCCGTAGCAACGTCTTGCTGAAACCAAATGTCGCTGACATCAACGGCTTCAGCTTCAGGTAACAAAGTTATGGTGCGGTAGCGCTCGACATTGACGGTTATGTTCTGTCCAGCCTCTTTTTTAAAGAAATACGGACCGATGATTCCAGCAGCCCATAAACCACACCAAACAGGGCATTTTTGTGGATGTAACGGAAGTTCCGAGAGTTTCTTCGTGTTGCTCATCAGCCCAAATGCGACCATTTTTTTGGTTGACGGATCCATTTAGTCAGAAATGTGCCTCTGTGTGTGTGTAGCAATGCTGGAAAGAGTGATCCAAAATTGGACCATCCGTATGGACCATTTACGGCGTAGTCGCGGACAACATTAGAGTGAAATTATCTTTAAACAGTAAATGTAAGAGATAGTTATTTCAGCCCATAATAAAGATTACACCATCCAATTTCATTCTTTTTGTTTTATTTGTAAATTAATAAAAAAAACTTCTTAATGGATCACCTTTTACATTTGATATCGCTCACTTACTGCAAGACTGTCATAACTCTAAATAATCGATTTTGTAAAAAACGCGTTTAAAGTTCTGAATGGAAAAAAAAGAAAAAATAGTTCTTATAGTTTCGAGTTAATCTAGTGAAATATTATAAATGCTCATTAAAAAAATTTGAAAATATCATGTTTTAACTGAAAGCCGGGGAATCTTTGCGCAATAACGACTGCAGGACATCTGAGATATGACGCTATTGCATTAACATGAAAATGAAACTATAAAATTAAATTGCGACATTATCTCATCTCACATGGAAAGTAAAAAAGATATCAATATGAAAATTGTACACAAAATAGAACACAATACACCAAATATTTCTGCATCATTAAGTCAAGAATCGTATTTTTTGAGTTATGCTAGTCTTGAAGTAAGTGAAGCCTTACATTTTTATAGTTTTTGGTAACGGAACTGGATCTAAACCGGGTGCAGCCCTGGATACCCTGAATATGGTACATACCAATTTTTAAATAGTCAGCGAACATTTGGTTTAGTAACTTTGCATAGTTCGGACTTTTTCTTTTACTCAGAACGTCATAAACAAGCAGTGGGGTATTTGACCCCTAAACTGTAGATTAATTCAAGGGCCAACTGTTCCAAAGGCTTTGGTCAACATTTTGAAAATTTTTAATATGCTTTTACTCAGCTCTGACCCTGATATTTCCTGTAAACGGAATCACTTGCCAAAATAAGCTTTGGAGCTATTAAAGGCGTCAACAGTTTGTAAGTCGGTTGTCAGCGTTAGAGAAACCATTGACAGTGATGACGAGAATGATGTAAGCAATAATAATTCCAGCAGCAATGAAAGCTCTGATGAATAGTAACGTCCCTCAAATAAATAAAAAAAAATTGTAAATAATGTGCTTTTAATAATAAGTCAAAATTTCGAGAATCGACTTTGTTTTTTTTTTTCGTAATCTCGGTCCAGCTCCGCTTTTTTGGACTTACGGTGTTCCCCGTGGCAGGTGCGAGAATGGTGGGTATTCGAAGTAAAAAAAAAATGTTTGAAATCGGTCAAAATTTACTACGAGATTTCGAGATAAAAGCGTTTAAAGTTTGGTGCTTGTTTATGACCAACTTAAATAAAATTATAATGTTTCCTTTATGCATTTGGGTTTTAGCTGTAATAAAAAAATTTCATCCAAATCGGTAGAGTGGTTCCCGAGAATTATGGGTTAAAGTGCGTCACGAAATTGTAAAAAAAAAATATCTCCCAAAAATTTCCGAGTAAAATTTTTTTTTATAAAAAAGAAACTTTCTGGATAATAACGATAAACATTTTTGTAATAAAAAAAATTGGTCTTTGTTTATTTTTGTAAGACATATTGTCGGATCTGCTTGAAAGTTGTACGAGATGTTTTTAAGACCCTAATAGAACGTTTAAGCAAACAAAAAATAAATCGAAAAAAAAAATTTCCATGGTAGACCAGACCACCCTACCCTTAAGTATGTTAGATTGGCTCCAGTAGCTCAAATCATAAAATAGAGATCACTTAGAAGTTTAATATAGTGGAATCAAAAATAAAATTCGCTTTTGCGTCCGCAGAAAATATTATTCTTGTTCTATAAGGCGGCAAACATTGAGCAATTTTTAGAAAAAACAAAAAATAAAAGTCCACTAAGACTTATGGAAATGTAATTATTTTTAGTTCATATGTAAATATAGTGTACATTTGATGTATGGAAAACTGTAAAGTCATAGTGATCCCCCCTTATACGACGCGTTTTTGTGTAAAAAAAGGCATAACAAACAAAATGTTGTTTTTGATCATTCCCAAACTTTGAGGATCGATAAATAATGCGGATTACTATACGTATTTGTCGAGAAGGTTCGGAAATGTCTCTATGGACTCGTCTGATCAAGAATATATCTACTCCATAGGATCAGAGATGCTTCTTTCTTAATTTTACACACATTTACACAAACCCATTATGCTCTTTGTACCTTTGATAAAGAGTGTAAAAATACATCCCTTTTTGTGTGAGAAGCTAAAAATCGTACATTGTAATAAATTTTCCATTGTTTTATTGAATTGTGCAAGAAACAGATTATTTGAAAATCAAATTGGGTACATTTTACTGCTATTCGAAATCCACGCACTTTTCTTCTCTTTCCCCATTCCCCTTTTTAATCCACTATTAGGCATCGCAATGGGCCATAGGCCACTGGGTGATCTCGGCCTCAACCGAGCAGCTCTGATTGAGATGGACTGTTGATCGTAGGGACGTCTGCAGTTTTAATACAGGGACTTTCCGGTTCAGGAACGTCTGCAGCTTCCGCATCTAACAAAGAACCTCTTATATGTCTTGTAATGTAAAATTTTCAAATATAAATTTTGACAGTAGAGCAGACGTAAAATTTTTTGATGAGATTTTTACTGTACATCTCGTTATTTCATAGCCATAGGAACAACATTACTTGGAACAGGATATTTTGCAGTCTCTGGAATCCAATGAGAATCCCCTCTTAGTATCCCTGGTCGTTAGGTCTAGTTCAGGAGAGCCCAAGGTTATTGCGCACGCAGCGCATTCCTTGTTGTTTTACGCAAAGGGAGACGAGGGCGTAAAGGCCTCACGCATAGCTTATGACAATACGTAGAGCAACAATAACTTCATATGTGTTCTCTCTACTCGTTCTCTCCGAGCGAAGGTTTTGTGTTTGACTAAGCGTAGAGCAACAATAACGAAATGTGAAATGTGTTCTCTCTTTTCTTTCTTTTCGAGCGAAGGTTTTGTTGTTGCCTGAGAATGATTTGATGTGTATCAAACAGCTCCGAGCACACACTCTCACACACAAACAAAAATCTGTGTGTGAGAACTTTCTATTTCTGGTTCTTGTCCAGCAAACAATTTCATAACAAAAATACACGTTTTGTAAGCGTTCAAATATAAGCAAAGCGCTTATAAACGGTGCTGTGACATTTATAAAACGAATAAAAGTAAGCGTTTTACAATCGAAACGCACCCATCTTTATAAGCTTAAAAAAGACGATTACAAAACATGTTTTATAAATTCCGGACATCCCCAAAAAAATTTATTTTGGTAAAGCCAGTAACGCGGAACTAAAAATTCGAAAAAAAAAAAATTCAAATTGCGGGGGCGAGAGGGTACGTGTCAAAAATTGAAAATAATCTCTGCCTGCAAGTATAAGAAATATATGTCCCATACATGTCAAACGTCTATCTCTTACCATCTCTGAGATCTCTTCGTTCATACGGACGGACGGACGGACAGACGGACATGGCTATATCGACTCGGCTGTTGATGCTGATCAAGAATATATATACTTTATAGGGTCGGAAACGATTCCTTCTCCCTGTTACATGTAACTTCGGTACAGAGTATAATAAAAAAAAATGTGCCAGGAATTTTTAGTTAACCTTTTCGTTGCTTAAGTATCCAGCATCATGAACGAAACCCATAGTTTCTTATCGATAGTTGGCCTATCGACAGCGCGTGTGGATCGAGAGAACAGCTGATAGATACACAGCTCAAGAATATATTGTTTACAATTATTTTGGACGTGATGAGCGAAAATTTGGGGGTAATGCTTTTTTGTTTTTATGACTGGGGAACTAGCAGCGTGCAAAGATTGGTAGTGGATGGTGCCAAGGGGACACTTATGCCAAATTGCTGAGTGGCCCGAGAGATGCCCTCAATGAACACAAAGGTCGATGCAACCGTAGCTGCTGCCCGAGTCACATGTACTTTCCAGGTCAAGCGGCTATCCAGAGGCACACCAAGGTATTTAACTGCAGTATCCGTATATGGGACTCTTGATCCTAGTAGTCGCACTCGAGCGACTGGGTCTCATAGCGAACGTCAAAAAGTAATTTTGGACTATGTTTTACAGGGTTCGCCCAGCGAACAAAGCCATCCAGGAACTGCTGAATGTTAGCAGATAAACTCCTGCGGCTATCGTTGGAAGCAAGAAAATCGGTATCGTCAGCATTCGTGGCGATAAAGGTGCGATGAGCAACTGGATGCAATAGATTCGAGGTCAACAAAGAAATGCTGTGTGAAAAAATTTAATTGAGGATTTCCAACGAAGCATTTTTTTTTATGAAGATTAATTATTGCTACGCTCTAGTAGATTCATTTTGCCAAGGTACTGACCCGGCTACTGTGTTGACAAAATCCTTAATATTAATGAGATTGTATTTAGGCTATGTCCCACTCGGGATTGGAACTAGAAGAAGAGATTTAGGCAATCTTGTATCCGACCATGAAAGACTTCATTTAATTGGCGACCAACCGAGAAGTCATACTACTTTGAAGATGATAGCATTTTAAAGTTGTGCAGATAACAACATGCTGCATTAATGTTTTGCGCCATCCGGGCAAAGTGTCATGCTCAGCCATCGTCCTATCATCCTCTAGTATAGTATAAAGTAGCACCTACTCCCCTATGCATGCTTCCCCCGCAAAATAAAATTTTTATTTTCTTTACATTATTTTAATTCAAATAATTAACAGTGCTTAACAGCTGATTAATCAGAGTGACCTTGCTCCTTTTAGGTGCTTTAGTTACGTTCCATGCACTCAAGAAATAAATTGCAAATTCCTGGCAGGAACTAAACAATAAAGACTGTTTCTAGGAAATTTCCTTGTTTTTGTATTCTATTCTCGAAATAAAAGGCAGCCACTGAATATGTTAATAGATTACCAAAAATGTACAAGAACAAATTTGATGTTTAATTTTTTGCTAAAGTGTGTACTTTTTTATTTTTTGACAATAAGTCTCTATGAATCTAACAAAGTTATTGAACATTTTCTGATCAAATTTAGAGTTACATACATGAAATCAAATGAATTTTTTATGATTTTTGTTTGCATTCAATTTATTTAAATTTGAATTAAACGTATTTTTCCTTTATTTTTATAGCAACTCAGTGTATCGATAGATACATATAAACAAATTCACCATTCATAAATCACAAGTACTGCTGCGAGCCACATGCAGAAGAGTCACTAGATCATCCTAGGTTTATGGTATGGAAAATGCAAAATGACTACCAAAGCCGTGAAAAACGTCGTACCCATGGACAGCTCGAAGTTTCTGGAGATGCTATCAAGCATATCTTTTGAAGAGATTATGCTTCTTAAGTTTCGCCGTCGCACTACTGATAAATGGGAGAAAATGGTCTTTCGAAAAGATCCTCAGAAGAAATTCTATGTCTGTAATGTTTGCCATGTAACTCAGTGCGGAGAAAGCGTATTGTTTAGTCACCTTAGTGGGAAAAAGCATAACGCAAATATGGTATTGGTAAAACAGTTGCTCCTGAATAACGATTCAATGCCATCGAAAAATATTAGTTTAAACGTTAATATCAAGCCTGCCTGCGTGGCACAAAGCTTAAATAAGGCAAAAACAAAGGTTCAAAATACCAACAACGTGAAAATAACTCCTTCAAACACTAATAAATTAGCTGAGATAAAAAATAGATCGGCTGTTCACTCCCAGCCCATCACGGAGGAGTTATTGCCTGCAGGTCAAAGGTTTATAAAAAGAACAACAATTTTAAAAACTAAGGATGTAGCTAAATCTACAACAAACCAACAAAACAACAAACCAAGCTGTAGTGGTCAAGTGGCGACTAAACCAAAATCGCCAGCAAAACAATTGTCGCCTGAAGATAACCCTAATAAATCGATTGAGCAGAAAGTAATTTCGGTTAACTCAAAAAGCTTAAAGAAACAAAGCAATCAATCCAACCAGACTAAAACGAAAACATCTGATACAAATCTTATACCTGCTCAAAACAAAACCTCAAACAAATCGACTAATAATGTGGTAGTGGATTCGACCATTGAAGCACAAAATAAAATAAGCAATAGTCCACCCAAAAACACTATATCCGATATCGTAAAAAATCCGCTGGCAGTAGGAAATACTAACAAAAAGAAAATAATTTCATGCGTTCCAATATCAGAACTGCTTGGATCAAAACCTGCTGATTTAGATAACAAAAGTGACAATGATGTTATAATTATTGAAGACACTGTGCCAAACTATGAAGATGACAAAATAATGGGTCCAAATGTGAATTCCCAAAATTATAGTAATCACGCCCTAATACCTGCTATAGTTTATGATCCTGATCGCAATGAAACTGCATCAATTGCTGCTGTGCAGCAGGGTTCGACATTTGAATCTTCAACAAATCCCAATGAAATATTGGGGCTGGTGGGAGTTGAGTACGTTATCAAAATAATAAAAAACTTAAATGACCCAAAACCCAGATTTCTATGCAGCTTATGTGAAATAACTTGTGATGAGCTTTTAATGCATCTTCATCTGATTGGCTATAATCATCGGGTTAAATATTGTGATAAGCATTTTCCCACTGCTTTACGACAGTATCGACAGTATATGCCGCAATTACCAGAACGCAAGGAACGTGATATTATGATGCCAATCTTGGACAAGTTGACAAAGGCCATCGAGAAACACCATGGTCGTGAAGCTCCCTACCAATGCTACGCCCATTTTTATTATAAAAATCGACAGAGTATAGTTGCTAAAGTCTTCAGTCGACGACATTCTTCCGAGATGCTAGGACCTACATTTTCACATGTTGTAGACTCCAAGGATGTTGATAAATTAATTGAAAATGATTGCCAAAATATCTATCAGTCACAACCAGAGTGTTATCCCATGAACCATGGATCATATTTTAATGCACCCTATCAAGTTCCAAATTTCGCACATGACCAAAGCGGGATACCTAATAGTTATTCCAATTTTACCGAGTCAAACTTTATTCAGACAGTAGATGATGAAACTCACAGACGTATGGTTGATAATTTTTTAAAAGATACAAGAAAAGGAAAGTCTGGGGGACATAAAAGCCAGACTCGCAGTTCAAAGAGAGGTCGTTCAAGGTCCAATTCATCAGAAAGAAAGAAGAGGCGCTTGAGCCACAAATCAACATCCCAATGGAATGTTGAACGAAGATCCGTATCTCCCTTAAGAGATGGCGATATTTGGCAGGCCTACCGACATATGGTGAATCAGAAAATTCGTGAACTAAACGTATTTTTTGAGTTATATAAAGCTGATCCCGAAGAACATCCCCTCTACCAGGAAGAATGGCAAAAATTTTGGAAACGCCGTAAAGATGAACTTATGGCTGCGGGAATTAATCACCGTACATATAATTATCAAAATGAATGGATTTTATTTTTTAATGCACGCATTGAAGAACTATACAATCAAGATGTGGAGGATATTAAAATAAAATGTCGGGAAAGACTTTGCCTGCCAATGACAAATGATGAGTTGCCCGATGCAAAATACCACGTACATGTGTCCGAAAAAGTTAAACATAAAGGAAGTCGTGTACAGGAACCAAATGACGATGCTGACGTTCCAAAAATTCGATTTGAGGAATCGGAAGGCATAAACGCAATTCACGTTCTTCGGCTCCTAACTGCGATGGAGGATCATTTGGGCAGTTTGGGGCCAGTTATAACAGAAATGTTGGCGAAAGCACTGCAAGCTCAAAAAGTAAACCCAAATAAAATTAACTTTTTAATCCTTACATCGGAAAATTGTGCCATTCTGGAGACCGTAAGGGAAAAGTTCACTGGTCTTATCATTTCAAAAATATTGGACCCAGCCAAGGAACGCGCACTAAAAAAGGCTATTCATGAAACTGACTTATTACTTAAGGTCGCAGCGAACCTGCAGAACTCACCAAAAAGAAGCTCGAAAGTTTTGGATGCGGTGGTTGGAAGGATCGAACCCCCACAGAGGTTCACCAAAAATTCGCACCTGGCAGGTACCAGCGAAAAATCAGATCCGATGGATAAAACTGAGCTGGTTGCCAAACTAGCTTCTTCACTCATCTCTCAAGGTAAAACTACGATAAACCGAGACCAGCTTCACCAAATTATTCAAGTTTACTCGCTTATTGAAAAAAAGAAACGGCAGGAGGCTGGTGCCAGCACGTCGGAATCAGTTTGTAATTTAGACCGTAGCTCACCAACAAGTTTGCAAAAAAAAAAGAACGAGACACCACCTAAAATAACTCAAGAAAAATTAAACGAAAATAAAAATTCTTATAGCTCTGCTCCCGAACAATATCAGCGTATTCAGATGCCAAGAAATGACCCGAACCGTCCTGCTACATCAATGGAAAATTTCGGTGGAAATTTCAATGCGATGAATTCTGTGAATAATTTCAATGCAAATGGAAATTATTACTCTGCAAATGTGGCTCGCGTTAATAATATAAACTCTTACCATAACAATCCCAATATGACGAACAATTTTCCGATTCACCAAGGCTTTGGACCCAACTCCCATCTTTATGAGCAGTTTGATAGTGGACAAATGACGATGAACAACCACATCGGACTCCCAAGCAACATGAATCCGACACCAACTTTTTTCAATTCCTATGCCAACAGCTTTAATAGCAGGAATTAATTGATAGTAACAGCCTAATCAGGACAATTCATCCAAGTTTAAATACGGATGGCACCCAGTCAGTTAATTGGAAATTCGTATTGAATACATTTAAGAGTCTAATATAATACTAGTACTAAAGATCATAGAGTCAAATGAATTTTGACTTAAAATGGTTTTAAACATAACTGTAAAACACGCGAACTGTTCTTTATTGATGTATAAAGCTATGTTAATTAATTGAAGTAAATATATATACACTCTTTTTTTTTGAAGACATCTGGATGTATAAAATAAACTATTTACTAAAATACGGCATAGAGTAATTGTTTTCATTTACAGTAGTATTAAGAACTTACGTTCTTTGATAGCGCGACAATATGAATTGAGTAGATGAGAAATGTATTTGCTGCATAGAGACGAGCCCGATCTGAGCTTGAACAGCTTATTATTTTTGATTATGATTGGCGCTGGTGTTTTCATGATCTAAAACTAATCCCTGCACTCTATTTTATTATAATAAAAATATGAATGTCAAGTAACACCTTAAATTTAATTATTTATATTTAACAAACTAATTAATATTCAAATAATGTATAAAAAAGTATGATAACTTCAATTGTACTATTAGATTAAGTCAGGTAGATCTTAAAATTGTATAAAATTATTGTGACAAGTGAATTCAAATGAATACTCATAAGAAGCACTTGCAAATAAGTAAAATAATAAATAAATCAATTTTAGTAATTAGTAAGCAAAGCTGGATATTGAAATTAATTGATAGAAATTAATTGATTTTTGGTGTCTAAAGTAGCTTCCTTAAACAACAAAATGTTACTGTTTTATCTTTATAGTATTCAAGCAAGTTTTTTGAGACGGCTCGAGGTGATACACGTTATGTTTCTTCATAACTTTAATTTAACTCGAATCTCATTACTCATGCGTATTTGTATACACCATCTGACATCTGCTGGCCTCTATTTGAAAAAAATTTGTGTGTTCTTAAGATAAATCAACGAATATTTGCACTGTTTTTGTTTGAAAAATATGAAGGAAAGCTTACTTCGGCTCCGTCGAAGTTTATGTACCCCCTGCAGTACGAATAATTTACATAAATAAAGAATTTGGCTGATTTTCATACAACAATTTCATTTTCGCTTTAAACAATGCTAGTCAAGGGATTTCTCAAATTGACCAATAAATGGCGCCTCTACAGTGACTATGTGGCAGCTGTGGCCAAACTAATCATAGTTTTCACACGTTGACGTTTCGTCCACCCCTAGCGGGTTCACCCCACCTCGGAACTCGCCAGCAGTCACACGTCCATTTGATCAATCGAGAATTGCTAGTATTTAAGTTATATTAAATAAAGTTAGTTTCACATAATAATCACAGTAACGAAAGTGGTGACACACCCGAGCAACAAAGTTCTTGCAAATTATATTTTTATACTCTGTACCGAAGGGGTATACAGAGTTTATTAAGTTTGTACACACAGAGTCTATTAAGTTTGTGCAAAAGTATGAAACATGTAGAATGAATCATTTCCGACCCTAAAAAGTATATATATTCTTGATCAGCATCGACAGCCATGTCTGTCTGTCCTTCTGTCCGAATAAACGAAGAGATCTCAGAGATGGTAAGAGATAAAGGTTTGACATGTATGGAACAAATATTTCTTATACTCTCAGGCAGTTTTTAATCTCAGTTTATTTTTAATTTTTGACACACTCCCTCCCGCCCCGCAATTTGGAATAAAAACGTCATATCTCCCACAGTTTTGTAGATAGATGGTTCGTACCTTCTAGACATATTTTTATACACTTTAAGAGGGTATATTAAAATTGACGAGATGTTTGTAACGCATAGAAGGAAGCATGTCCGACCACATAAAGTATATATATTCTTGATCAGCATGACGAGCTGAGTTGATATAGCCATGTTCGTCCGTCTATCCGTCTGTTTCTATGCTATCTCCTCCGTCAGCTATAATATATATGGCTAGTGGCGCCAGTAGCTGGTGAAGGTGACCGGGTGTGTAAAAGCTTTTTTCTAAAGAAAGAAGTGACTTTTTCTGTTAGATGGTCCGAGGCGGGATCGAACCCACAACCTCCCTCACCAGCAGCCACACATACATAGCATATAGCTGCCATCGGTCGAAAATGTTGTTTTAGTGAGAAAACTTTATGTCTTCAACGCAAACGTCCCCAAACCTCGTATTTATAAATTTTCTATGCTTTCACATAATTCCACCAAGTTTGATAGGACAACTATATAGTATAGCTGCCATTGAAATTGGGTGTAGAAAATGTATATAGAAGGCCTTGACAAAAATATGTACATTTGGCCGAATGTACATATTTGTGACAGTGGAATCAGGCTACTTATTTATATAAATTATACAAGCTACGAGGGCATATAAACTTCGGTCGGCAGCGTACATACACAAATGATTGATATGGCGACTTTCAATTTGTGAATCTTGCATCAAGATTCATACTTTGGCAAAATCGACATATTCTGCAATGGCAACAAAAATTTATGTTTTTCTTTTCTTTCATATCTAAAAGCGTCTGCATTGGAAGCGAGAGAATTTACTCAAAATTTGTAATATATATGCGACAGTCAAAAACGCTTGGGATTCGACGTTAAACTGTAGGTCCCTTTCTCTTTTGCGAAAATTTCTAGCACACACCCCAAGAAATTTTGAGAAGCTTGGCTTGGCCCTTTGGGGCTGTAAAGCCAAGTATTTAGGATAAGCACAGCGAATCCATGAACTACAGCATCAGATCGAGATCTACGTTTTGCCAAATATGTCCACCGTCATGCTGTCCACTTGTGGAAGACGTTGCTGTCCACGCCTGATGTCCACCGACCTGCTGTCTATCGCACTGTAACTGTATCGTGACAAACTAACGCGCTAGGGGTGGACAAAACGTCAACTCGTGATAAAAAGTGTAGACAATACCGTCACAGTGTACTCCTCCAGTGACCATGAGGGAAACGAGTGATCTTAAAATTTTGAGTATAGCTGGGATGAATGTCCGGGGCGATCATCTACTGGATCCGCACAAGTCCCAATATGGAGGAAACATTGTGTATACTTCTCGCTGAGATGTAGTTGTTGGTATCGTAGTTGAGTCGGCGAACTATTTCCGTTGAGTCCATGGAATCAAGCCGGAACCAGAACTGGCACCGTATACCGAAATGAACCTAGTAAAACTAAGAACCAGAACTGGAATATATAATTTTAATTTTTTGTGTACCGGTTTCCGACTACTCGGACTGCTAGGCAGCAAAGTTGGCACTTAGATTTGGTGGACTTTTACGCAATTTGGTTAAATCGTAAGCTTTAAAAAAAAAAAACAAGTAAGAACGTCGGTCAAGCCCAACTAAAAAATACTCTGTACCTGCAGTAGTAGCTGAAAGTAGCTCTGCGGCAGCGAAAATTCTTTTGCCCATAACTTCAATATCATTCATCCGATCTTTATCATTGATTTGGCAATCTTATATTGCCATCTTGATTACTAATATCTTACGAAGCTATGAAGCATCTATCTACTAAACTGTGGGATTTTTTACGATTTTTTCAAATTGTGAGGGCGGGAGGGGCGTTTCAAAAACAGAAAATAGACTTGATCTGCCTGCAAGTATAAGAAGTTTATGTCCCATATATGTCTAACCCATATCTCTTACCATTTCTAAGATCTTTTCATTCATACGGACATGGCTATATCGATTCGGCTGTTGATGCTGATCAAGAATATATGTATAAACTTAATAGGGTTGCACAAACTTAATATAATCTGTGTACTTTTGGTACAGAATAAAAAAAGTCTGGCTTAGCATAACTTTTGCATTGTGGAATGGATTAATTGCCTTCTGTATTCTAAGACCCTCATTATACTGTAATGATAACCTTTAAACAGACAAGTACTTGTGTTATCCATTTCTGTTCAAGTGACACTTAATGAGGAAAAAAGTTCTGGCACACGTCCTTTAACTGAAAGCTTAGGCTAAGTCGATTTAAACATGTATTTGTATGAAAAGAAACAGGACAATACAATAGTTCAGTATTTTCTCAAAACAGTTTAACAGCTTCAATCACAAATTTTCTTGAGCTTAAAACCTTTACAAAGTAAAGAAGATGTACTTAAATGGTGGTCGGAAAACTCGACAAAGTTTCCACAATTGTTTTTAAGCCTTTGAGAAGGGTAAGCGTAAAACTTTTATTTTTCGGGGTGTAATTATTATATCTTCGCTAAGAAATCGGATTGACGCAAGCCAATGACCGATCTTTCTATATATTTCACCGGTACATCCCGGTACGTACAAGAAACTGATGAATCCTAACGAATGATAGGGCTGAGTATATGCACTTTGGTTGAGGGCGTGGCTTCGAGTAGGGGTTGATAAGCTAGTTCATTCAAGCTGGGTTGAGGTTTCCTCTCGTTGAGGACTTTGTGGTGCCTCCGGTTGAGGGCTTTATGTTGCCTCTAGTTTAGGGCTTTGTGGTTCCTCTAGTTGAGGGCTTTGTGGTTCCTCTAGTTGAGGGCTTTGAGGTCACCACGCGATATTGGTTGCCGAGCATTTCGGCCAATAATAAAAACGAAAACACGATTGCAAAAGCGGGACAAAAAGATAGGTTAGTGTTGGTAGTCGTCACACATAATTTTTGCTGAGCGATTGTTAAGCACACAATGGTGTGTGGCGTGGCCGCTAGGCCAAAACGAAACTGCTATGCCGACAAACTGCTTTCGGCCGATATCTGTGACCAATTGTTCATATACAACCTCGCTTGCTTTGCTTACATTTTTTGATAAGGTATCTTTTGCCCAACTCTTCTTTCGCAATACTGACAACCAACTTCGGCAAGTGTATATAGGCATAAATAAATCAATGGCAAAATTTAAGAGGTTTCCATTAAAAACAAAAAAGTTTTTCTTGCTAATAGCCCCTTTCCGCTGGCATAATTTTCATTTATCAACAATTTTGCCGTTTCCATTAAAATAAGGTACATTTTTTGACATTCACATTGACAAAATCAGCTGAATGGATTGTTTAAAATGACAACACTTTTTGGAATTTTTAGCAACAAAAAAAAAAGAAAAAGTATTTGTATCGTCCTGAGTCATCAGCAGAAAGATAAATACACAATTTTGTTTGACTAATTTATATCAATCAAAATAGCGAACTTAGTTTATTTTCTATCTTAATGCTACAACTAATTAAATACTTATTTTACAACATTAGTCACAATTGCGTCTACTTTAAAATTTAAATTTCACAGTTTGACAAATTTCAACTTTTTCAAAAAACCCTGCACTAGAGCCTAAAAATCGGACACAAGGAACTTATGTAAGCAGCACCTCATACCCAGTTTTTGAATAAAGACTAAGGGTATTTATGGGTACTTTTGTACTTGCAACACACAGCGACAACAATTTTAACTTATTTTTTAATGGTTTAAGATAAAAATCTAAAAAAAATCTTCAAAAGCGCACGGTAGATTTAAAAAAATCTATTTTTATTATGGTAAAATGGGCTATTGCATGTCACTAAGAGATTAAAACGCGAACTGGAGTACCATTTTTTTTTTTTTAATTTTCGGCTGCGGCGCTAGTTTATATATTCAACGCTTACCTCAGAGAAATGAATGTCTTCATTTATAACATTCTCATTCTTGGAGCAATACATCCGCCCAATGTTCAAGACCATCTCGAGGATTATTTGAGGATGCGATGTTTGTATTAGATGTCGCTTCTTGGTATTGATGTTCATTTCTGATGGTGAATAAGAAAACATGCAACAAAATTACCTTTTTAAAATGGACTGTTTATTTTATTTTAATTTTGAGGAGCTCTGTCCTGCTCGTTTGCTTGTAGTTTTCATAATGAACGCAGTACAAGCCCAAACCCGAATTGATATTTTAAGCCTGGGTATCTAGAATTGCTATTCGTTCATCAACATCCCGATAGCACCTGAAACATGGTTTCTGAAGTTCGTAGTAAGATCGAGTATTTGACATCTGGTGTAAATTGCGAATTGTCTAATTCGTCTGCCTACTCGCAGTAGGCCCTCTTTGTGCATCCACTGGTGCTAGTTTGAGCAATTGAGAACGGCACCGAAGTGGTTTGCTTTCAAGTATTAGTTGGCGATCATCCTCAAAACATAATTCTGCCTGTTGAAGGCAGATGCCGCTTTTATCTCATCAAACTGAAGCCCTGTTTGATTCGGTTCCTTGTCGGATGACGGGTTTCTTGTCCGTTGAGCAAAGCGCATAACATATGACCTAATGCGAATTAGCTTTGTCCAAGATGATATTCGTTGAATCAGTGCTTTAAAAGGATTCACTGGAGCATCTTCCAGTTTGATAAAGGTTGTAGTCTTCATTTGTTTTATCTCTTGAACGTCTGAAACAGAAAAACAGAATTGTGTGCTGTCTAACTTTACCGTATACTTTTCCGGATCTTGCAGCCATGATGGATCCTTCCACCACAATTCAAAATTGAGCAGGTTTGCAGCGAGCAAGCCTCGCGATCCACAATCGGCTGGGTTTTCTTTAGTGTTTAGCGTCTAGTATTAAAGAAGTTCGCTTTGCCACATATGTTTTGAGCTTCGACGGTTGCTGCGAAGGCCAGGACAAAACGATTGTTGAGTCGCACCATGCATGAACTTCTATTTCTATATGTTGTAGTGCGCCCTTGACTGCCAGAATGAGTCGACTCAGTAATAAAGCTCCACCCAGATCTAGGCGTGGAAGCGACTGTTGCTTCAAAGGAGCCACCCTGGATTTTGCCGCAATAAGTGAAACGGATATGTTACCGTCTCCAAGTATAACTAGACTATTTGCGGCTGCAGTGTATGCCTTTGTGAAAGCATCCGAAAATCCATGAAGTTTGACACTTTCTTTCTTGTGGTCAATAAAGCGTGGTAGTCTTAATTTCTACAAATTGTTGCGACATTTATGCCAAAAGTTAGCGAGCTTCGTTGGGAGGTGTGTATCCCAACCCAAATCAAGTAGCCATAGCTCATGGAATAACACTCCTCGACAGCATTTTTCCCTCATTGGACCAAACAAATATTTTCTAAAGTAAATTGGTCCGCCGATCACGAAAATCGACATTAATCGCCATTAGACTAGTTATCGAGATATTATCGATAATCGATTTAAAAATCACAAAGAAATTTCAAACGAAAAAACTTGTCCAGAAACCTTGTTCTCAGACAAAAATGTGCTAGGGTGTGTGCTTTTAATGCTATGGTCTTAAATGTGACAAAAAAAAACAAACAATTTTTAGCGAAATTAAAATGCTTGTGGATGCATAATTATACAAAATTCTTGTTTTTTGGATGACAGTAAACACAATTCAATTTACCTTAAAACAAAGCTCATGGAGTCAAAACACATGGAAAAAAGTACTGTGTTGAATATGCAGATGCTTCTTCCGTAACCAAACCAGTGTTTCGTTCAAAGGAATGCGAACCTCCAATATGTCCTCATAGCCACAGAAAGCGCCTTAAGATCGATTCCGATGGATCAAGCGAAGAAGAATTCACTGCGTTGGAAAAAGGCCACAACTTCTAACTCAAGCAGAGTTAAGCGACTGGGCGAAGCGACTATTTAAAGTTGTCGAAGATATACGCTCAGCATCCCGAATGAAAGACTTTGGCTATCTTGCCGAAGAAATAAATATAACACTTTTTATAAAGGCCTGTTCTGAGAAGCGCGGAAAATTTAGCTCGCACATAATAAATTTAGCATCCTCATAAATTATTATTGAGCCCATATATAAGCCAAAGAGACCAAATACAGAAACGGCCACACTGGTGGTCAGCTGTTTTGTTTTGTTTACAAACAAAAATTGAAAGTGGTTTTGTTTTGCCAAAAATAGTTTAATTAATCTGCGCAACAGGAACACAGATATGTATGTTGATGGAGGTAGCGGCATCAAATTCCGGTTCAAGGCGTTGCGCGAGGATCAAATTATTGCCCGTTTGAGACACACTTAAAGCAGGTGCAGATCGAGGAGGAGGCCTACAAGTCTATTTTACGGATATTGGGAGATGATATGCGTCTTGCTATCGTCTTAAGCATGCCGTCAAAAAGGCTGATCTGTTTGAGATGTCGGGCATAATCCCGAAGGATTATTTGGGAGTCTCCCGTTCGGGCAACTGTAATCGTTTGGAGAAGTATGTACAAGAGATTGGGTTATCGGCCTACAGTGTGGGTCAGCTGAAGCAGTTTGTGGAGTACATAGTGCTTCATGCGGCCCTGACGAATGCCCAGATATGCGACAACATGGGGGGTAGTAGCACTCTTGATGCTTGATTCAAAGTTAGTTGAATATGCATTTCTTTGTAGGAATGCTGCTATCGTCTCCAGGACGGCGGCTCGGAGTATCTGCAAATCATGGATTTGGGCTGTGCGATCATTTTGGCTCTCAAGTGAAACGCAATGCTAAAGATTGCAAAATTTATTTTTAGTTTTCATACAAAATTATTGTTTTATTTGCCGTAAATTCAAAACCCTCCTCCTGGCGTTGGCCTCGCACGTTTGACAGCCACGCCCACACCGCTGGAGCTGGCAATGCTGCCCACAGCAGTCGCTTCGCTATCCAACTCTATTTTTAGCTGGTCCGCGGTGGTGGTAAACTTGATGACCGGGTTGGGATGTCACCACCTGTATGTTTGGCATCTACCGAGTGCGGACGCCTGCGTCCGATGGCATAGGAGACGATTTTAGGGGTATGGCACTCCAGTGCGGACTCAGCTGTTCATTCAATCCACTCACGACCCACACCGCTATCGATACGTCAACTGTAGATAGGCCTTAAAACGTAACCAGGAGTTAAAAAAATATTTTTTAAAAGCCAAGGATTTTACCAGGACTGTGCCTTAAATAGTAAATACACAAAGGACGAGTGTCGCTTATTCATTGACGGAAGTAAATATAACATAAAGACAGTATTGCTTCATAATAGTGGAAAAAAGCCTTCTTTTTCAATGTGATAACCTGTTAACATAATGGAGAATTATTAGTCTTGTTGAACTAATGTAGTTAATTGGTTATGAGCGACACGAATAGAAAGTTGTGGGGGATTTAAAAGTGATTGGAATTTTAACGGGTTAAAAAGCTGCTATCCTAAACACTTCTGATTCGTGTGTGAATGGGATAGTTGCGCTAAAGTTAAAAGAAGTCCTGGCCGAAAAGACAAGCTGGGAAAATATGGAAGTAAATGTTATCAATGAACCTTTTGTAAAGAAGGAAAACATTATACTGCCGCCTATTATTATTTATGGAATAAAAACAAACGATAGCGATACGCGTAAATTTTCCACGCTTGTCCGAAGCCAAAATAAAGAGCGGTACATTCGCAGGTCCGCAAATTAGACAAATTTTCGTGGACAGAGTTTGAAAGCTTGTTAACTACAAACGAAAAAAAGCATGGAAAGTATTAAAGGATGTCGTAAAAGGGTTTTTAAGGCCACTACGCACGCAGTTGTTAAGTAATTACTGTATTACTTTAATGTGGAACGTTAATCACAAAAAAATATTATATTTATTTCATATAGCAAATTTTAACTACTCAGTAGATATTGCCGGCAATAGTGTAGAGGCTAAAAACTTTGACTGAAGTATAGTGTAGAACTAAGCTCAAGTCCGCAGTAAGCATTTATAATTTTTTTGTTGTTTTTTTTGAAAAAAGAATACTTTTATTTTTTTATACCCGTTACTCGTAGAGTAAAAGGGTACACTAAAGTCGTGCAAATGTATGTAACAGGCAGAAGGAATCATTTCCGACCATATAAAGTATATATACTCTTGATTAGCCATGTCCGTGTGTCCGTCCGTCCGTCTGTCTGTCTGTATGAACACCTAGATCTCTGAGACTAGAAGAGCTAGAGCAACCAATTTTGAAATGTAGACTCCCATTGTCTGCACGCAGATCAAGTTTATTTCAAATTTTTGCCACGCCCACCCCCGCCCCCACAATAAGAAATGTTGAATAACTCCAACAATTTTTGAGATATCGATCTCAAATTTAAAACTTAAGTTTATATTCGCAACATCTATAAATCTATAACCCCTCCAATTTTCATCAAGATCGGATGATAAATAGCCGATTTAAAAAAATGTTGCATACTTTTCGGCTGTCTCACCTCAGGCACACAGGATGGCTATTAAACATTTCTATGCATGAGTAACGGGTATATCGAAGTCGGTTAGAGCCGACTTTAACTTACGTTCTCGTTTTAATTACAGCATCGCGCAATCGCATGGCTTACGCAAAATTCCTAATCGCTATGGACATGTATTTGTGTCGATCTGCAACATAGGCCAGCAAACAATTAGAGCTTTTTAGAAATGAAGAGAACACGTTTAGAACAACCTCTTGGGAAATCACCATGGGTCTGAGAGACAAGGAAATTAAAAAATATTAAACCAAGTTCACAAAAGTTTCCAAAAATTCTTCCAACAAAGATGCATGTTGCTGCGTAATTTTCGCACTGCGGATAGGAGTATGTGGTTGATGGTGGCGATTCTATAGAAAGAACCGCTTTATATTTAGCTTCATTGCAAGGATATCAAGGTCGACCGCAGGACTTCGTTAGATTTTTACCAGAAAATCTGAAAGGATATGCGAATTTAGAGGACGGCAAAGGACAAGGAGGACATGGCAAAATATATAACAAAATATTATATATAAACTAAAAAGTTGCGCTCGCGTCCTAGTGACTTCAACAACCGGTGGCTATGGGCTGGCCGGCCCTGGCTTAGAGGCTTTGAAAGAACAATTTTTTATGCTCTACTATTTTTACATATTTCTAAATTTCTGAACTTGTTTTTATTTCTTTCTATTTGTTCTGACAACAATGTTCTGAAACCAACTATGTAAAGTAACAATGTTCAAAACATTACCTCAGTTGAAGTAATATTAAGTCTATCACACAATTGTGTAAATAACGGTTCTTCCACATGTAATTTAACATAATTTGATGCTCCGTATACCGCAGTCAATAAGTTATATAGTATCCACTACTCAAATCAAAAATACAAAAATATTATAGTATCCACTTCCACATGTAACTTAACAGTACTTGCCAGCTGCGTACACTCCAAAAGTAAATGTTGAAGTAAAATTTTACTTTTGCTTAACCTCCAACAGTTTTGTATGAAAATTTTACTTTACTTGTCGTTACTTCACAACTGCGTAGTGGCCTTTACGGATAAAAATGAGGTCGAATTATCGCAAACTGGTGCAGTCTATTAAGAACTTTCGAATAAATTGGTATGGAATCTTAATGATCAAATATCCTTACTTTTTCTACAGATTAATTCAAAATTGTTGCTCATTAACAGGTTCCACAGTGTCTCTTAAAAAGCACTAGCTTAAAATGAACAAGATGAACAAGAAGAAAGGTTTCATCAGGAAATGATGTCAATTGAGAACAGGTACCAAGGGGCATAAGTATGGTGGCTGATTATTGTTGGTTCCTCATCCGAAAGATTCGAAGAAACTCATACAGCCGCAAAAGTGGTGGATGATGTATTAAATATGGAAGGCGTATTATAGCCCTTTTCCACTGGCATCATTTCTTATCATTTTCATTCCTCAAAATTTTGCTTTCATTGATTAATCGTTCTTTTTAACACGTTGATAAAAACAGCTACTTTGTTTGTTTAAAATAACAGGCGACGCTTTCAAACTCACGTGGAGTTTATGGAATATTTAGCAAAAAATAAAGACATACCCGTCTTGAACTATCAGCAGAAGGCAACTTACTAATTTATATTTTAAGCAAAATTGCGCCTACTTAAACATTTTTCTTCATAATTTTGTCATAATTTTTAGAAAATTATAGAAGTGAAAAGCAAACTGTAGTGCCAAATCGTATGGAAGAAGTTATATAACTTTCTTCATTTCTTGTCATTTCAAGAAAAGAAGTCTTATTTCTTTGGTGGAAATAAGCTATTTAGATACCCATTTACTCAGCACCATGCCGGCGATAGCCATTAACTGGATAAGCTCATCTCGCTTGTGCGGAAGCCCATTCTCCGTGTTTGCCCCAGATAATACGTCATCACATAAAATTCTTCCCTTAGAGTTTTCGCAGTCATTGGGACTTTCGCTTCATGGGCATGAGCTGTTCCAGCACCCTCACAGCCAAGAATGGTGCACTTGAGGTACCGTAGGTAACCGTACAAAATTAATAATGCTTGATCGGTTCAAACGTGTTTTCTCTTTTGCAGGTAGTTGCAATGGTAGTTCAGCAGCTACCCATATCTGTCGATACATTTTGACTATATCTGCGGAGCAAACATTCTTCTATATATTCTATATTCTAAAGCGCAAACAAATATCAAACAAATTTCGTTGTATACGGAGTCCAATGTGTAGAGCATTGTTCAAGGCCTCGCCGTTGGTTTCCTTACACGATCCGTCAAATACTACCCTCAATTTCTGGGTAATGACTGAGTGATGTGGCAAATAGAATTTTGCCTCGGTGTCAATCTCTTTTGGAGTCAATTCATGCATGTGACCATAATTAAGATATTCTCGCATAAACTGTACATACTGTGAGTGTAGTTTGGGATCCCTTTGCAGACGTCGTTCCACAGTCGTGAAGCGTGAAAGTGCTCCTTGAAGAGTATCTGCCAACTGCTGGTTTGCCGTCTTGAATGGAAGCTGTACAATATACTTCCGCGCGCATGTGTATTGAGAAAATGTTGCTCAACCATTTCGTCATCAGGTTCCCGATGCATGTTGTTGATCTCCTCCAGCTCCCAAAAGCAATGGAGCGAGGCCTCAATATCAATTGACGTGTGCATGGTGGTAGCTGTTGATGAGATCTTAGATTCGACATGTGCTTGCATTTCCGCATTTTATCATCAGAGACCCTTGACTTTATACGCAATGTGCTGCATCCTCTAATGGTCTCAGCCTTGATTGCGTTTTGAACCACCTGTGGGTAATGCACTTTTTCGTAGCCCTTGTGGCTGTGCAATAGTATCAGTTGAATCGCCATGTGCGCAATCAATGCTATTTGAACCTTCAGTCCATGCGGCGTGACTAATGGTCACCGATGTAATTTGAGGACAGCCCAGGCTGCGCTGTTCCTCCTGTGTCCGGCCCGCAGTGGCCAGCCTACTTTGCTGTTGTTCACAATTTGCAGCGAGTTAACTACGACAGTTTATTATGAGACTGACTGGCGCCAATTGCCGAAAAAATACTTGTGACAAACGCCCAGGCTATAGCACAGGGATTTCCCTTTTATGAATGCACGACGCTGATCCACAGTTAAGCCTGAAAACTGCGAACAGTTGTAGAGCGCGTAATCCTTGGAGCCACATTTCACTCAAAGTCCCTCTATCATGGACACGAGAGCCTGCCATGATGAGCGTTTGACTTTGTTCTGTTGAGGACCGATTTTTGACTCCGACTCCACTTCACGTTGACTCAACTCGAACTCTTCATAGCGCCTCTCCAAGAACTTGAATAATTCGGTAACAGCTGGTGAATAAGTAAACATGCAACAAAATGACCTTTTTAAAATGGACTGTTTATTTTATTTTAATTTTGAGGAGCTCTGTACTGCTCGTTTGTACTCTCTCGTACTGCTACGCAGTACAACCCCAAGACCGAATTGACATTTTAAACCTGGGTATCTAGAATTGCTATTCCTTCATCAACAATTTCTTTTGGGCAAAAGCAATTTGCTATAAAGCCCAGCAGGAAACAAAACAGAATTCTGAACTAGCAGATTTTTTTCTAATTTTTTTGTCGTCGTTTGGTCCAGTGCGGATGATGCGCGTATTAAACAAAGTTATTTTGGTAAAGACAAAATTGCTCCACCGTTAACCAATTAAACAAATAAGTTTAAAAATGAAAATTAATTAGATTGAAAATGTTGTCCCTTTTTTTTTGTCTTTTTTAAAGTTCTTGTCCTTTTTATTCTCTGTACCAAATGTACATAAGGTATATAAGTTTGACAGAAGAAAGCATCTCCTGACGTGCCTAATGTAATTAGGCATTTTCGTGCACTGATGTACGCAGATGATTAAAGATATTCCTGAGCCACAGCTCAACCAACGATTCTGCTTTGCCTCAGGTTGATTTGAATTCTATATTTATGTGGTTCTCTTACAATTTGTTGCATTTGAACAGGGATAAGTGTAAATCTATGACGTTTTATCGTGGAAACCCTCTTCTGACTAACTATTTATTGCATTCTTATCAACTTGAACAAGTTGAATCTTTCCATGATCTGGGTATTACCCTCGAAAAGGGCTTAATACCGGAAACGGTACCGGAACCGTTAACCGAAATAAACCGTTTCAAATCAAGAACCGGAACCGGAACCTATACAAATTTTTTTTGAGAACCAAAATCCGTTTACCGTTATTAATGGAACCGATAGTCTTCTTCTTCTTCTAGTTCCAATACCGAGTGGGACATAGGGCATCAACTACTCCTCTCTAGCAAACTCTGTTCTTAGCTGCCGCTGTGAGCTCTCCCCAAATTTTCCCGATGCGTTCCGTCTCTCTACCGACAGTCCTCCTCCAAGTTTCTTTGGGTCTGCCTGGTGTCCGCCCGACTCCGTCCAACGGGTTCCACTTCATTGCCTTCCTTGCGATGTTGTTGTTATTTTTCCGCAATGTGTGTCCTATCCAGCTCCATTTCATTCTGCCTATTATTGTGTCGACACTCTCCATATTCGCTCGTCTGAGTAGCTCGGAATTCCGTATTCTGTCAGGCCAGAAAATTCAGAATATGCGACGCAGGAAACGGTTCAAAAATGTTTGGAGTTTTGACACTATGGAAGTTGTAATTTAACAGGCTGTTACAGGCTTGCTCAATTGGCTGTTCGTCCAAAACCAGAGCCTGGGATTGTCCGGAACGGATGCTGAGCGCTTTCGTCTTAGCCGTATTAATTTTGAGGCCTGCCGCTTTAGCTGAAGTGTCCAAGTCGGCTAACGTGTTTGCCAGGTCGCTTAGCATATTTGCCAGGAGGCATATATCGTCTGCATAGTCCAGATGCCGCAGTGTTGTAGTCATTGACCACTTTTTGCCGCTGTTGTTGGGGGCAGGTCGCATTGAAGCGAACACGTCTGCAACCACCATTATAAACAGAATGGGCGACAGAGCACATCCCTGCCGAACACCACTCAGGACTGGAAAAGGCTGCGAGAACCGATAGTACCGGAACGAAACCGAAACGTTGGTACCGGTACAGTTTCGGTTTTTTTATCTTTGCAGAGCGCAGATCGTAGATTTGGTCACGAGTTCTAGCTCAACCTACAGGATGCTAAAATATTTGCAGGGAAAGACATTTTCAACATTTGGTTCAGTTTTGCGGCTGCAGATAACGACTGTCTTCTGCACCGGAAAGTGTGGAACTCAAATTGTACGCATATTAGAACCAGCGGAGGCAAACAGCTACTGGATTCGATTAAGACTTTTGTCGCACTTAAACGTGTTCGAAACCATGAAAACATTCTTAACTGATGGTCAGAATCCTCTACAAAAGTTCCCAGAATTGTATGAGATTTCAAAAGTCGTGCTTTCTGTTCCATCTACGCAGGTTAGTCTGGCGAAAAATCTATAATAAGTCCGCTAAGAAATTGTATGGACTTATCCACTTTGAATGCAATTATGTTCAAGCGAGCAAATCACAAGAATGCTATGTTAGTTAAATAAGACGTGGACTTATAAAATTCAAAGTTAATTTCGAAAACTAATATATTACAGTCATTTAATATGAGTATATAATGTAATCATAATTTCTAACCTTCTTTTTTTTTTACCATTACTTGAGCTTAGGCGTACTATGTTGGGTATAATGTTTCTAAACAAGCTTATAAAGGGTAATATTGACGATGAGTACCTACTCGGGCGCGTTAACTTTAATGTCCCTTCAAGACAAGCACGAAACTATATTCCCTTGAGGCTTCCTGTTCCTTCTACTTTATATGCCTCTAATTGTCCATTTCGCATTCTGTGTAGGGATTATAATTATATCTTTCCTCTTCTCAGTGATAACCTTTCCGACGAGGGCCTTGTGTCTTTTACTCTTCACAATCTTGCACTTACATAGTTTCTAGTATTTCTTGGAAATTCCTTCCGATCACCAACGCAGCGAGAAGGGGCGTAGCTGGTCATACAAAAAAATTTACCCCCATCGGATCGGAAGGCGTTTCTTCTATTTACTCTTTTTGTTTTCCTTTTCTACCCCCCTTATTTTGTATCGCTTTATATTTTAATATTTTTTAGCTGTGTCTTTTAGAAGAAGCTGCAATTAAAATAATAAATATAAATAAAATAAAATCTCCGACCCTATAAAGTATGTCGGGTGTGTTCCAGAAATCTCTAGAGATTTTCGTTCAAACAATTTGATTTGGAACTAAATCTCTTTGTCCGTATATCCAAACAGATAAGGTACGAGCTGGAGGTTTGACATGTAAGGGACAAAAACTTCGGATACACAGAAAAAAAAGATATTTGTTAAATTGTAGAATTGCTCTGCAGGGTACATTCCAGTTCAGGAGACTTAGGAGGAGAGACGAATCTACATCACCACCAACAAGCTTATGCAGTTCTATAGTCTTTTAGAGTAGGCAATTTCAAGAGTCATAGCATATCTATATTGGGAGGCAACGTCGATCGGAATCCCTGTTTAAGCCCCTAAGCGCAAAGATAAGAAACTGCTTTTGAACGGACTCTAGTATACCTTGATAGTAACTATATTGAGGCGACCAAATGCTTGAGCAATAATCTAGCGATGAGCGTACAAGAGACACATAAAGAAGCCTGGCTTTGTATGGATCATCAAACTCCTTAGACCACTGCTTAATGAATGACAGAGATGTGGTCGGTAAAGCAAAGCTTGTGATCAAATAAATAAATGATTGATATATAGTATATTAACGTTGCACCAAGATTGAAGACTATCAATGTCAAGTTGAAGACGATTTTACGAAACAGGTGAAGATAGCGCCATAGACAGCTAAACATGGTTCTCAAACATTAAGACTTGAGATGACTTAACAGCCTGAGGAAGATCATTGATAAACATACCAAAAAGTAAAGGTCCAAGGTGACTACCTTGCGGTACACCAGAGGTGTTACCACATGGTGGTAACATATGGGCGGAAAAGAGCTTTGATTAATTGAAAATTTTAGTTAATGGCTGTGAAAGGGAGCTAGCACAATTTTTGAGGACACAACTGTGAATCATGTCAGGGCCAGGTGCAAACGAATAATTTACTGTTAAAAGACACCTTAAAACGTACGACTCATGAACCTATAGGTTTAAATATGGAGTCTGTATGATGTAGTGTAAAGGGATAGTTAAAGTCAGGGTCAAGGTTATAAAAGAAATAGGTAGAAAAAATTCGGCAAATAGGTGGGCTATGCCCAAGTCATCAGATGTAGCACTGTTATTAAGAAAACTGATAAGGGGGAAGTGCGGGCAGTAGTTACATCGTACAAGTCAAATACAAATATTATACAAATACCAAGAAATCGGAAAATATAATAAGATATAGAATTAACTTCCTTAAACGACAGATCGAAAAGGCCATCTTGAAAGTCATTCTGGGTGCAAGAAAATAAAGCAGTCGATATCACAAGTTGACCAAGAAAAGACGGGACGACTAAAACCCCTAATACTTGATAGATCGTTTTCACCGACTGATGAAGAAAAATCACGGATAACTGATAGATTCTGAGAGTAAGTAATTGTGTCAGTCCCAGGAGGTAAATATATCCGAGCAGTTCACCAGTAAGTTACAACCAAGAAAGAAAACTTCACAAATAAGAATTCAATGTTGGAAGAGTCACGGTAATGTAGTATAATTAGTAAGTTAGAACGAACAGCGATAAGGACGCCACCTCCATGACGACTGGGAACTACATAGTTATTGGGAAAAATTTCATTATCAGAGACGGAATCTTTGAGCCAAGTTTCAGTAGAAACAATGAGACTGGCATCAAACACTGCACTATCCTTATAGAGTCTTGAAAGCTTGCTAAGAAGGTCTCGGACATTCTGGACATGAATTATAAAACTTGGTTTTTCGAAAGATCAGTAATTGCTAGCAACATTTTGTCTGCTAGATTAGTTTCCTTTTTTTCTAATTCGCACACTGCGGTTTGTACAGGACAAAGATCAGGCTGCATAGTCTTAGTAAAAAGTTCCTCAAGAACCAGAATTTTAAAAGAAGATATATTTCGCTTCAGCTTAGAATTGCATTTGATGATGCAGATGTCACTAGGATTGGGATAGTAAAGCTTATATAGAATGTGGTATTTGGCGTCATTTACTATTGCTGATGACGTAAGACTGGACACAAAAACAGTTTTCCGCGGAGCAACAGCTGCCAGAGTGCGCGGAATCGGTGATCATTTGGTACGCCCACTATGGGCTTAATATTATCCATCATTTGACTTACCATTAGTTTGTAGATTCACTGGAGGTAGTGATGTAGGACGGCTTTCCAACGATGACAAAACATCTTCGCTGATATCAGGATTGTTTATGACATCCGTTGCAAGGGTAGCCATCAGGGGTGAGGGGGGGGCTTTATAAAACCGTTTGATATGAGAATTTATAAAATGGGAGTGGCTAATCACTCACACTCCCATCCGTACCATTGAATTTTTCCAAATATAAGAAAAAAAGATATGTTAAAATTTTTTTGTGTTTGTGTTTCAATTTTTGTTTATTTGGTTTTATGTTAGTTTTTGTATTAAAAGCATCCACCTAACATAACACAGCTTACTTTAGCTGAATTTATATCACATGGACAATAGCACACAAAACAAGAAAGAAAGTCGGTCAAGCCCGACTATAACATACTCTGTACAGTTAATGTAGCAGCTCGCATTTGCTCACGAGTTATACGCGGTCATCTCTAAGTTTCTCTCTTTCTCTCTCTCTCTCACTAAGATTGCCTCTGTTGAACGGAATGGTGTGGTTATGGGTGGGGGGTCGTATATGTTAACTGGCCTTTTTTTAGCTCATAACTTGAGTATCGTTCATCCGATCTTTATCATTCCTTCAGCAAATCGATTTTGATAACTTTATATCTCTTGAAGGTACGAACAATCCATAATCAAAACTGTGGGAGATATGACGTTTTTTCGAAATTGCGGGGGCGGGAGGGGGCGTTTCAAAAATTGAAAATAAACTTGATCTGCCTGCAAGTATAAGAAATATATGTCCGATACATGTCAAACCTCTATCTCTTACCATCTCTGAGATCTCTTCGTTCATACGGACAGACAGACAGACAGACAGACAGACAGACTGACTGACAGACAGACAGACAGACAGACAGACAGACAGACAGACAGACAGACAGACAGACAGACAGACAGACAGACAGACAGACAGACAGACAGACAGACTCGGCTGTTGATGCTGATCAAGAATATATATACTTTATAGGGTCGGAGATGATTCCTTCTCCCTGTTACATACTTTTGCACAAACTTAATATACTCTGTGTACTTTTGGTACAGAGTATAAAAATAGTACTGACAAAACACACATTTTATAAAAGAACAAATTAAAAACATTTAGGGCCGATTTCTCTTCTTTCAGATAGCTGCTATTTGTCAGATAAGCTCACAATTTACTCTGCTATTTGTAAGTTTATAAGACAAAAAGCTCTTCTACAAATAAACAAATGTAGAAGATGAGAAATCGGCCCTTAGTTTATTAAAAAAAAATGAAGTTAGTAGCTCCATTTTTACTAATCAGTTTAAGTTTCTTTAATATTAGTTCGATTTAATGTTGTTTTAATTGTTTTAAATTTCAATTAAATCTCAAAAAGCTCCCACAGTAAGATCCAATATATTTCATGCTCTCTCTTTTGAAGCCATTCTTATAGAGTACGGTTGTAATGAAATAAAATCAACTATACAATTAAAAAGCTCATTCTTTTGAGAGATAGAGACAACACGTTTGAAGCCAAAATTCTGACTTTGCATTTTTTATTTTTGGCCTATGTCAGAAACCACTGCGGAGGTTGCCATTCAAACAGGGGTGTAAGTTTCCGGTATTGCAACCGAAGAAGTGGGCGTGAGAGAGAATCTCGCACTGGAATAAGGGGCAAGTCATTAATTCGAAGCAAATCTAAATTACACTTTTTCCGTTTAGGTGACTCATGGATCACTTTAAATTTCTTAAAGTGAGACATCATGGTCTGAAATCTTCCTTGGAGATCGCGAAAACCGTTAAAGACCTCGTTAAACTCTTTTTGAGTTTTTCTCAAAAAGGCACGAATATTGTCTTCGATGGGGACGTCACTCATAACAAGTCCAGTTAATGCCAATATTCTTCCCAATTGGGTCCACCACTCGTCCACCGGCTTTTACTACATGAGCCAAGTTGTTACACAGTAAGCAGAACACACAAACATCTCCTCTGGAGATTTTGAATACACACTTGTTGAAGCAGCAATTCAGCATTATGGGGCAGCAAAGCAGTTAAAACAATCTCAAACAACAAGTTAAAAATCAAAATAACAGTTATGTTCATCTACTATGTGGGGTAAAAAGTAACCTTCCTGCAAATTAAAAAAATTTTTTTTTAAAAATGTTTGTTTATTTTATTTAATGTATTCTATGTAATTCCAGCGATTTTCAAATTTTTTGATCCCGTCCGAAAAGCAATTTTCCAAAAGGTCTGCAAAGTACTCCTCCGCGGCGTCGATGATCTCCTAGCGCGAGCTGAATTTTTTATTGATGAGCCATCTTTTGAGGTTTGGGAAGAGATAATAGTCCGAGGGAGCCAAACTGGAGGAATACGTGGATGGGGATGCAATTGGAGCCCTAAATCGTTGATTTAGCAATGGTTGCGATGCTCCTTTTTTTTTGGTCCGGTGTCAGCATGCGCGGCACCCAGCTGCAGAATTACTTTTTCATATCCAGAATCTCGCCCAAAATATGGCGTTTGCGCTCAGTACTAATCCTTGTGGAATCTGCTAGCCCGCGCACCTTCACTTTCCGGTCAGCCAACATCATTTCATGTATTTTTTTTGACATTGTCCTGTGTAACCGCATTGAAGGGCCCGCCGCTGCGGACTTCATCGGCAGTGGAGTTTGGGCTACCTTGAAGCCCTCGAAACCAATATTTCACGGTATAATCTGAAGGACCATTAGCCCCATAATATTCATCAGACTTTTCTTTTGTTTCCTCTTCCGTTTTGACTCTTAAAAATAATGTTTTATGAGAGAACGAAAATATTTTTTTTCCATACTCAACATGATACCAAACACGTCAACAACAATCAGCTCAGCAAAAAAAAACTAAGGGGCCGCGCACACATGCAGCTGAAAGATGAACTGACGGCAGAACTTTAGGCCGAGCTTTAAGCTTTCGAAAAACAAACACACTATATGCATGTACATAAGTGCGTTGCATGTACTCAAGTACACTATGCGCTTAATTGAACATTTGAATTCAGCCGTAAGTTCAGCTTTGTTTGAATGAACAAACATGCTTGTTTATTTCAGGTCGCTGATGTTTTTAGAAACGGCGGCAGTTACACAGTAGTCATGGACTACGAAACATTATTAAGTGAAATTGCATTAAAAACTAAAACTTTTCCAATAGAATTGTGACGGATAAAATTTGGGAGACAATCTCAAAAATGTCAATGCTACAAGTATGGTATAAGCTCTTTAATCACAAAATTACATGCAAAATTAAAATGCTCACATACATACTTATGTACATGAATGCGAATGAATAAGACTTTCCTCCTTCTGAATGCGATTTCAAATTTTATTTAAAATATTTGCTTAAATTTTCTCTACTCTTTTAAATGTTGCAATCGAGGCGACAAGTTGCTAGCAAGAATAAAATTCATAAACTAAAAGTTCAAGTCGGCAATATCTGTGCGCACCTTCAAAATTATAGCTGTGCTGAATCAAATTCTGTTGTCAGCAAAGCTTTCGGTTCTGCCGTCAGTTCATCTTTCAGCTACATGTGAGCGCGGTCCCTAAGGGCTGTATCGCGCTGAAATTTGACATGTCTGCCTAAATATGAATGGAGGCACCATAATTTTTTTTCCGATAGCAGCGCGCTTTGGCGGTAACTTTTCAGGAGTTTACTTTTCACCCCTCCTAGTATATGCAGATATGAAAATACTATCCATCCCAAATGGATATTTTTTTTCTGTGTACTTGGTGTTGGTGTGGTGCAGCGGGTAGTGTGAGTGCCTGCAGTGCAAGAGGTCGTGGGTTCAATCCCACCTTAGAACATCTAATAAAAAAGTTTTTTCTTTGAAAACTTTAACAATACCGGTCACCTTCACTAGCTATTGGCGCCAGCTGTAAAGTATCTAGTCATGAAAAAGCTTCTTAAACGGCGTTAAACTGTAAGTTCTCTTATTTTTTTTGACTTCCAGGCAGATCAAGTTTATTTTCATTAGTAGATAGATGGTTTGTTCCTTCTATACGAATTTAGACATGCAGATTATTTATCGATCCGTTAAATGTCGTTGGTATCTTTGGTAAATTTCGTTAATGTAAGCGAGTCGGAGAATATTTGAATGCGTCTTACTGCACACTTATGTAAAAAGCTATAAATATTTTTCAAAAGTTATTTCAAAACGAGCGCTTGCAAGGGTATAACGAGATAGTGAGCGTATGTCGACACTGCCCTTCACTCAGGGGAAGAAATGTTAAATAGCCGTCCCGTATGTCAATTCACAGAGCATTAACATAATTGTTCACATATTAATATAATGTTAGCAGTCAGCGCATGGTGACCCCAAAATATATGACAAACTTTATTTTCCCCCACAGCTATTTATTATCTGATCTTAAGACGCGTTCAAAAAATTTCATAGATTGTTGATATTGTGAATATACTGCCATGTTCCAATTTTTACTGGAGTGAATTCGAATGTGGTACATTTTCTCTTTTCTATTAAACAATCAAGGTAATCCGTAGCCAGTTGTAGTGCAGCAGTAGTGTGTGTGCCTCGGAAAATTAAAAAAAAATTATTTTTCTTTACAAACTTTTACCCAACCTTTAATTGCTATTGGCGCCAGCTGTAAAGTATCTAGCCATGAAAAAGCTTCTTAATCTTTGTCGGTCGAATTCGGCGTTAAACTGTGGGTCCCTTTCTCTTGTGCGAAATTTTCAAGCACGCAAGTAAAAGATTTAGAGAAGCTCGGCATAGCCCTTTTGGGGCTGTAAAGCCCAAGTATTTATTTATTTTAATCCGTATCAGACATTTAGTTTCTATTTACTGTTAATTCGATGGGTTCATAATAAAACGTTTTAATATTATTAACTCACTCAATTTAATACAGTAGCAAATGTACCACATTTGAATTCGACAAATTTTGTTAAAAGTGAAAACCGGAACAGTCCCAATATATGTGAGTTTTAAACTTGAGGTCGATATCTTTAAAATTGTAGGAGTTATTCAACAATTTTTATTGCATGGCAAGAGGGGGTGTGGAAAAAATTCAGAAAAATTGAATTGCCCTAGCTCTTCTAGGTTGTCAGATCTAGGTCTTCATACAGAAAGACTTACAGATAGTCAGTGCTAGATAAACTCGTATGGTGATGCCGATCAGCATTATTCATCGATCCAAAAAAAGGTTAAAATCGTATGGACGATAGTCAGCTAAAGGGGAAAATTAAGTTCGCAGTTCGCTGCTTCCTGCTGACAGGTATAAAGTATATTACAGTTGGGCTTGGCCGACTTTCTGTCTTGTTCATTACTATAAATTGGTCAGTGGGACGGTAAAATGAGTAAAATATTTCTCTGGTTCAAGACCGATTCCAAAGCCACATCTCAAAAATTATTTACCCATGAATGTAGCTAGTATTTTAACAATCATCAGATAATAAGCATTTTTTGTCTCCCTTTTTCAGAAGTCGTTATGCCTTCATCCTTGTGTGAAGCCCACATCAATACTGCGTAAGTTGAATTAAATTTAAACTTTAAGGTAATTATCATGTTGTTTTATTTTCTGTTAAAAGTTTTTTATACCTTATCGGATGGATGTACCGAATAGCTATCATTTGGAATTCGAGGACAGAAAGTTGATCTTAATATAATTTTTTTCTAAATGGAGGCTTCTTCAATTTTATCCGCTACTACATAACTCGCATTAAAATGATGACTCTCGGGTAAACAGATTAGACAGTGCCTCATACCTTGGTTTTTTTTTCTAACACCCCTAAAATCTGAAGTTATGGCAAAAAAACAGCTTTCTGTTTATTTTCCGAATGGTTAATGTTTGGAAATTTTAGTTTCGAGGTTTTTGGGAGAAGGTTTTGGTTCGAACCTTGTTTCGACCCGAGTTTGACACAAATTAAAAAAAATTCAATTTATTTGATTAATATTTAATACAATATTAAGAATTTCTGAACTTTTGACCAGAGTTAGCGCAATAGCTTAAGTTTGTGTACATTGATTAGCTGTAAATATTTAAAATGTCTATTAAGTTGGTTCTCTATTGGTGCATCGAAGTCTTTATAATGTTAGTAATCACTTTATTATTTAAAACACTTTAGTGCGCGTCAAAAACACGGTCATAACTTTCGACATCTGCTGAACGTCAGAGATCTAAAAACTAAAGTTTATTATAGGTGGCGTTTTTATTATATATTGAACAGATAAAAACAAATTAAAAATATTTCAGAATTTCTTTAATTTTGTTAAACCGAACCGAAAATGTAGGCTCGGAACAAATTCGGCTCTTTTCTGAACTATTGTTTGGTTTAAGGTTCGGTCCACATTTATAAACAAGTGAGAATGTCGGTCTAACACGAAATAAATATACTCTGTACACGCAGTAGCAGCTGGAAACAGAGCTGCCGGAGCGGCAGAGGGCGTGGCAAAAATTTTAAATAAACTTGATCTGCCTGCAAATATGAGAAGTATTTGTCCCATACGTGTCAAACCTCTATCTCTTACCATCTCTGAGATCTGTGCGTTCATACAGACGTACAGTCAGACAGACTCGGCTGTTGATGCTGGTCAAGAATATATGTACTTTATACAGTGGCGCTCAACTGAATAGGTTTGACTTTTTGTTTAGTTTTGAAACGTTGTATATCTGTAACAAGCACTCCGATTTGAGCGAAGTAAATTTTGTTGTATAAAGAAATCAGTCATTTGTGGAATAGCAAAGTTTCTGTTCTGTTAGTTTTGTTTTTATATCATTTTTATTATTTTTTCAAAAACAACAAAAAAAATCTCCAAAGAAAAATCTCAACTGAATAGGTTTGACACTTTTGACATCACTTTTTGATTGACTGCGTGATTGAAAAGAGTTGAATTCTTTTGTGTTCCAAAATTTAAAACAACTGCTATCAGTTTTTTGTTAAATGGGCCGCGGAAAACCTTTAACCGATTTTGAAAAAGGTCAAATAAAAGACTATATTGAATATGGCTTAAAACACTATGAAATAGCCAAGAAAATCGGTCGAAGTCAAAACGTTCTCCGTAATGAAGCAGACTATGGAAAAAAAAATGAATGGAGGAAAAAAAATATTCAACAACAGAAAGCGAAAGGCGACTTATCCTACCAACTGCCTTAAATTCCCACCTTTCTGCTGGTAAAAGTAGGGATGAATGCGGCGTAAATGCTAGTGTGGCCACGGTAAGCCGAATTATTCGAAGCGCCAAACACTTGACGAGATTGAAAATAAAAAAAAAACACCTGTCAATGATGGTCGTAAGGAAGCATGACAACGATTTGCCCGAGAACACATGACGTCCAACAAGGAGTAGAAGACGGTGGTCTTCTCCGACGAAAAGAAGTTCAACCTCGATGTACCGGATGGCTATAATTACTATTTCCACCATATGCGAAAGGAAGAATGTTTTTTAAGTCGTCATCACTCTTGTGCAGGTGGAGTAATGGTGTGGGGAGCCATATCGTTTTATGGAACATGCGAGCTCCAGTTTGTCACCTCGAAGATGAACGCAAATGTGTACAGGACTGTGTTCCAAAAGGCTTTTCCCCAGTTTTCGGAGATTTATGGTCATATTCCATGGACGTACCAACATGACAACGCTCCCATCCATACCGCTCGGGTTGTAAAACAGTGGATTAAAGACCAAAACGTCAAATTGCTCGAGTGGCCGCCTTACTCCCCTGACATTAACATTATCGAGAACATTTGGGGACTTTTGTCCAGGAGAGTATACGAAGGAGGACAATTTAGTGACTCTGGGACCCTAGTTGAAGTAATTAAAAAAGCCTGGTCAACAATTTCACTAAATGAAATTTAAAAATATTTTGATTCCTTACCAAACCGTATGTTTGAAAAATTTCAGAACAATGGTGGGCATACCAAATACTAAATAATGCGAAAACAGTGTCCTTTATTATTTAAGTTACCCAGTGCCTTAAAATTTTGCTTTATATACTTGGCTATACTTTTGTTTAATAGTTTCAGTAGTCAAACCTATTCAGTTGAGCCAAAAAAAATGGAGATTTTTTGTTATGTTTTTGAAAAGTTAATAAAAATGATATAAAAACAAAACTAACAGAACAGAAACTTTGCTATTTCACAAATGACTGATTTCTTTATACAACAAAATTTATTTCGCTTAAATCGGAGTGCTTGTTACAGAGATACAACGTTTCAAACCTAAGCAAGAAAGAAAGTCGGTCAAGCCCGACTATAACATACTCTGTACCCTTACACTCGCATTTGCTCAGGAGTCAAACGGCCAGTTAACACCCTGCGCACAACGCGGTGCGCTCTCTAAGTTTCTCTCACTCTCTGAGATCTATTCGTTCATACGGACAGACAGACGGACAGACGGACATGGCTATATCGACTCGGCTGTTGATGCTGATCAAGAATATATATACTTTATAGGGTCGGAAACGATTCCTTCTCCCTGTTACATACTTTTGCACAAACTTAATATACTCTATGTACCTTCGGTACAGAGTATAAAAAAAACGAGATCGTAAGTTAAAGTCGGCTCTAACCGACTTCGATATACCCGTTACTCATGAAAACAAATGTTTAATAGCCTTCCTGTGTGCCTGAGGTGGGTCAGCCGAACAGTATGCAACATTTTTTTAACTCGGCTATTTATCATCCGATCTTGATGAATTTCAGGGCTTATAGATGTTGCGAATTTAAATCTAAGTTTTAAATTTGAGATCGATATCTCAAAAATTGTGGGAGATATTCAACATTTTTTATTGTGGGGGCGGGGGTGGGCGTGGCAAAAATTTGAAATAAACTTGATCTGCGTGCAGACAATGGGAGTCTACATTTCAAAATTGGTTGCTCTAGCTCTTCTAGTCTCTGAGATCTAGGTGTTCATACAGACAGACGGACGGACGGACAGACGGACATGGCTATATCGACTCGGCTGTTGATGCTGATCAAAAATATATATACTTTATATGGTCGGAAATGATTCCTTCTGCCTGTTACATACATTTGCACGACTTTAGGATACCCTTTTACTCTACGAGTAACGGGTATAAAAAGTTAAAAGTAAAAAAAAGTGAAGGGTTGGAAATGATTCCTTCTTACTGTTACATACTTTTGCACAAACTTGAAATATTTTGTAAAAAGTCGGAATTCCGGGTTCAAACCGGTTCGGTTCTTATCCGGTAGCCCTGATTTTTTTTATGAGTGTGCTTACATTTAAGGGCGTGTTCACACACATTCGCAGGTTGCCAGTTATCTGGCAGACTGAGTGGAATACATGGGAATTGTGACAGATTTATCTTGCAACAGTCAACTGGCACTGCTCTGGCACACGTGTATTTTCATCTATATAAAGTACTAATAATAGCCATTAAAAATATTTTGCAAAAAAAAATAAAATTGGGGTGGCCGAGTTGACATGGCCTGTCCCATATGTTGTTTGTTTGGAGACAAATTCAAAAATTTTGATTGGCAACAACACAGTGGTCCAGAATCGGTTTGCTTGGACAAAATTGTGTAACTTTTGAACCGCTCACAATTTTGAATTAATTTTTTTTTGCTCGATTAAAAATTGTTCAAGGTCTTATATAGTTAAGAGTTTGTTGAAATTGATTTAATACTTCCGGAACTATAGAGCACCAAAGTAAAAATTTCGTAAACTATGTTTCCTTTCAAGCACCTGTAAGGTTATTAATAAAGCTAGGGTGCTGATTTTTGGTCAGAATCTATATATGGTAATGCTCAGCTGATTTTTCAAAACTACAATTTAATCGGTCAAGGTTTAGGTACAATTCTTATATTGTTAAAATTTTTCACATTTGGTGTTACCTTTATTGCACCTGAAATCCACAAAAATTAGTGTAGGGTTCCAACTTATTTTTTTAGTTGATTCCAGATTTCTACCAAGTTTCGAGCCAATCAAACATAATTTAGATATAGCTCCCATACAAAATCAATATTTTTTCATTTAGTAAAAGAATAATAGAAAAATTCGATTTTTTTTTTACATAATTACTTTTATTTGTGTAAATTAGGTTTTAAATTATTTATTTTAGTTGTTTCCATATTTCTACCAAGTTGAAAGCCAATCGGACATCATTTAGATATAGCTCCCATATAAAAATAAAGTTTTTTCATACACAATGTGACTGTTTTAGCGACCTTAAGATTTCATTCATTGAACTTTTTAGCAGGCTTTATAGCGGGTCTATAAGTTATGATGAAAATCATAACATTTCTAAAACAAGACACGCACAACACCACAAATGAAGCTGGTTGATCGAATAGCTATTTTATAAACTTCCACAGTTCAATCATCAGCGAACTTCAATGACTTGGCAGACGCTACCTTATGCCAGAACTGCAGATCGACTGTTTTCACATAAGGTTATTTTTTTTTCGAGTTGGGTCTCGATCGGTTTCGGCTAATGATATTTTCCTTAAATGGGATATATTAGACCGTAAAATGAAGCAATACATTTTTTGAAGACTTTAGAAGACTTTTGCCAACTCGGAAAGTATATGGGGTTTAGTGACCTGTTTTGATTTTAGTCAAAGTTTGCATCTGGCTGGCTCAATGTCTATGGTTGAGTATAATTCTATATAATCAACACAAATCAACAGATATAAATTACAACATTTTGGAATTAACAATTTGCTGTAATTAATTCTGTTGCGTATGGCTGCTGCTAGGTGGTGGGGCTATCCGTCCAATGATCCTCCTTAGTAGGGCCAAAAGTTCAAAAATAGGCGCAAAATAGATTCCTCCGGCAAAAGCAATTGTCCGCAAACTACAACTTCGATTTTGAAATGTTATACATTTATAAAAAGATAAATAGTACACCTATCCAACAAAATTTTAACAACTTTAAACCAAAATTTATGCATTTTTCGGATTGCGAAAAATTGACTAAGTTTAGGCAGCTGTAACATTTATATTCGTAAACATATTAAAGCAATATTTTGTGCCTTAATTTGTGTATAGTGATATTCCAAATGAAAGATATTGAGCCTTAGATCATATATGTATTTAAATTTTAGTCATACGTCGCTTGGTTCAAAAGATATTTTAAAAAAATCTATATTTTTGATATTTTTTTTGATTTTTTATCCTTGTAGAGGGTATATTAAAATTGTTCAGATGTTTGTAACGCATAGAAGGAAGCATCTCCGACCACATAAAGTATATATATTCTTTATCAGCAAGCCGAGCTGAGTTGATATAGCCACGTCCGTCTGTTTCTATGTTATCTCCTCCCTCAGTTTTGAAGCTATGTTAACATTTTTCGGAACCGGCCGGATCGGATGACTATAGCATATAGCTGCCATAGGAATGATCGGTAGAAAAAGTAGTTTTATTGAGAAAAACTCTTTTGTCTCCAACTCAAACTTTCCCAAGCCTCGTATTTATAAGTTTTCTAGGCTTTCACATAATTCCACCAAGTTTGATGAAAATCGAACAACTATTTAGTATAGTTATAGAAATTGAAGTTAGTTTTCCTCTATTTTTTTAATTTTAAAATAAAAATCAGAAAATAATCTTTAAAATAAATTTTTTTTCCTTTCCATAACCCTTATTTGCGATCCCTGCTTTGAATTTATTTGAATTTTCCGTCGTTAAGGTGGATTTCCCGAAGTCGAAAATATTTTTTCTAACTTGTGTTGTGTACCCCGTAGAGCCAGAATTTAATATCTACTCTATATATAAAACAGTTTGTCCTGATTCACTGATTGACTGACTGATTCACTGACTGACTGATTGGCAATCAACGCAGAGCGCAAACGGTAAGAGATAGAAGGCTGAAATTTGGACAGGAGTTTCCATTAGTGTTGGGGTTTTGGAAAATTCTAACCGGGAAAGCCGGAAAAGCGTCGGAAAAGTTTGTATGGGAAACTTTTTTTTTATTCGATTTACTTGAAATTTGGTTTGTAAGCATAGTACGCGAAATAATTCGACACGTGTTTTCCCGATTTTGGAAAATCCGCCCAAGGAAAATGGCCGGGAAATTCCGCATGCAAAAAACTACTTTTCATCCGATTGAGTTGAAACTCGGTTTGTACGAAATAATAAAAGAAGAGATAATTACGAAATAATTTGAAATGTGATTTTCCAATGTCAAAAAATCCGCCCTCCAGGCGTAAAAATTCCCGGAAAATTCTGTAGGCAAATAATTATTATTCATCCGATTGGCTTGAAACTCGGTTTGTAAGCATAGAATACGAAATAATTTGAAATGTGATTTTCCAACGTCGGAAACTCCGCCCACAGGGTGTGAAAATGCCCGGAAAATTCTGAATGCAAAAACTATTTTTCATACGATTGGCTTGAAACTCGGTTTGTAAGGATAGAAAACGAAATAATTTGAAATGTTATATTCCAGTGTCGGAAAATCCGCTCCCCAGGCGTGAAAATTCCCGGAAAATTCTGTTGGCAAATAATTATTTTTCATCCGATTGGCTTGAAACTCGGTTTGTAAGGATAGAATACGGAATAATTTGAAATGGGACGGTAACGGTAACGGTAACGATAACGATAACGATAACGATAACGATAACGATAACGATAACGATAACGATAACGATAACGATAACGATAACGATAACGATAACGATAACGATAACGATAACGATAACGATAACGGTAACGGTAATAATGCACTGTACTGATGGCGACGCAGCGAAGCGCGACGGGTTATATGCTAGTACATATATATATTTTACGACATTGCCTTTTCCCTTTTCCGACTTTGCTGCTGGGTTTTCCAAAATTGGAGCATAGTTTTTATAGAATTTTATTGAAATCGGCTACGATTGGCCTTAAAAACACCACCGCCCTTAATTTTTCGACTTTACTAGTAGGTTGCCAAAATTGCCGCATACTTTTTCCACCTTGCACTAAAGAGATTAGAAACCGAATCTTATTCAGATCGACTAGAAAACCACGATTGTCCTTAGACAAACCCCTGTCCACCAGTATTCGACTTTACTAGTAGGTACTCCAAAATTGGAGCATAGTTTTTGCATTTATTCGGCCTAAAGAGATTATAAATTAAATTTCATTCAGATCGGCCTGGAAAGCATAGATTGGCCTTGAAGTCACCCCCGCCCTTAATTTTCCGACTTTACTAGTACGATCTCCAAAATTGCAGCATAGTTTTTCCATTTTGCCCTAAGGAGATAAGAAAACGAATTTTATTCATATCGACTAGAAACCAACAATTGTCCTTGAGCAAACCCCTGACCACCATTGTTCGACTTTGCTAGTAAGTTCTCCGAGTTTCATGTCAATTGGGTGAAAAATAGATTTTTGCATGCAGAACTTTCCGCCCATTTTCAGACTCGGGGGACGGATTTTCTAACATCGGATAATGAAATCACAAATGAATTCGAATTCTGTCCATAAAAACCGAAATAGTTATTTGCATGCTAAATTATCCGGGCATTTTCCAAAACCGGGAAAATTATTTCGCATAACATGCTTACAAACCGAGTTTTAAGTCATTTGGATGAAAAAAACGAAATGTTTTCTAGTACAAACATTTCCGCTTTTCCACCTCTTGGGATAGAAGTTTCCGAAAGCCCGTCTTAGGACTCACTTTCACCACAAATAGAAACTCCTATCCAAATTGCAGCCTTCTTTCTGATACCATTCGGGCTGTGCGTAGATTGCCAATCAGCCGATACCATTCGGGCTGGGCGTAGATTGTTAATCAGCCGATACCATTAGGGCTGTGCGTAGATTGCCAGTCAGTCAGGGCAAACTCATTTATATAAAGGGTGACTTTTTTGGTATTTGGTTGTTCATTGTAAATTATGTGGACACTTGGTGAATAGTCACCAAACTATACTACCTATCATTTTCTTTTTGGTCTTATATGAAAGGTATGTTTGTTTTTAATGTAAGAATGTAAGAAATATGTTAAAGGGTAGTTTTTTGTTTGACCCTTTTTTTAACTTTGGTAGACTTAAACTTGGTACGGAGATACTTGAGAAAAGTGTGCTCTCTGCACATTATTGCGTCGATAGCAAGTGCGAAATAAGGCGCTTATCTTTAGTTGAAATTACGCTCAGCTCTAACTGGGTGGGGGCAGATAAAACGGAAATAAATCGCAAATAAATAAATGGTTTTTAGGAGCGTTGTGACCTTCATTTGTAATTTTCCAATAATTTGCTCCAATAGGCAAATGGTGCTCTAAGGACACGACCGGGGAAGTGGCTGAATTGACTGTTTGGGCCATGGCTTTCCGTTGTTAATGCAACGGCATAGATTAGGATATGTCCGCAACTTGCGGCGACAAAGAAGTCCAAAATCCGAACTTATATCAGTTGTGCCGCTCTTCCGTTCGACATACAGAATCGCCGTCGTACACAATTGAATCATTTAGTGCCAAAGTTCCTCCTTAACACCCATCTCGCACGAGAAGCCATTTTTTTCTGTAAAAGACAATTCAAATGGTTAGCACATATGAAAGCTTCTTGGATCAACAGCCTGGCTAAAGCGACATTTATGGAGCTTACTCAACTACTCATCAGCGTCTCCCTGAGATGCGTTTGTTTCTACTCTTGGCGTGCTTAGTACTCCGGCATCGTAAGCTGTCCTTCAATGAGTCTTCATCCAAGCCGCTTTGCACTGATCTATAAATGCAATCAATTATGAATAACATATTTAAACTACATCATTACTTTACTTACGATACTTGCCAAGGGCAGCACCTAAAATTTTCCAAACGCTTTTCTTTATTTATTTTTTTGAACTTGTGTATGTACGAAAAATATAGTTTACATATATTTCACACCTTCGAAATAGTCACATATTGATGGACTATCGCGTGACACGTTGGCGTTGGGTGGCAACGCTGTGATATCGATGTGACTATTTCGCGCGTGAACTCCAGACCAACTCACGAAACTGCAACCTGCGAGATCCGTGCGCAATCTTTTTTTCTCAAGCCAATGTCCATTCCACGTATGTAGTTGCAGGCAGCAGTAGCAGGAGTACGTCTGGCACAAAAAATGCTTCAAGTACGCGGGCTAAAAATCAACAGGATCACATACTGGTCGGACTCCAAAACGGTACTACAATGGCTGAAAATGGACCCCAGAAATTTCCAACAATTCGTAATGCATCTTGTTGGAGAAATATTAGAGAATTCTGACATATGTCAATGGCGATGGATCCCAACCAAGTCAAATTTTGCCGATATGGCAACCAAAGTCACAAGCTCAGTGAACATAAAAAATTTGCTCCAAGGACCTGACTTTTTGCTTAAGCCGGATAATGAATGGCCAAAATCTGACTCATCTTGCGAAGCCATCGACGAATCAGAGTTAAGAAAGCAAGTACATGTCACATCAAAGAAGTCTGACGACATTTTTAACGTCGAGTACTTTTCTGAACCGCTTAAAAGCAACATTGCAAAGTCAACCAAAGCCGGACAAGGTTACACCGAAGCTGATAAACCGAGCAGAGAATCACTTGTTATTAGGCGCAGTTGTTGTTGGGTATAAACCAATTTGTAGCGACGAAGTAGACCTACGCCATCGCTGGAACCAAGCTCAACTTTTCGTAGACCGCTTCTGGAAGCGTTGGGTTAAGGAGTATACACCTGTACTCATCTGCATTCAAACTGAACGAGGAACCATGGAGAGGCCTGCCACAAAAGTGGCTGTTTTGGATGTCGGCGCAAAAGTTGGTAAATAACGCTGAAACAGGATCATTTACGAAGGGGGGAATGTTGCCGCCAATATTGAATTTTGTTAGTTTAAGTTTGAATCCTATGTTTGTTTAAATATTATCGCACATTTGAATGTAACAGTGCGATACACAGATCTAAGCAACATCGATTGTTTCTTGTCCAATGTTATCAACTATGTACCATCACAAAGAAATGCGGTCAATCGGGATTTAGAAGAGAGGCAAGAAACACACGAAATATTTTAAGCTGACGCTAGTAATTTGTCTGGCGCTTATAATAGGCTGTCAAAAAAGTCTTGCGGTATTTCCGCAAGCTTGTCTTTGCAAGCGCGTAGTTCTAGTTGTATTCGTCGCATCGGTTCACGCTAGAGCTTTTTGGAAAGCTCTTTTCACGCGCTAACACGTGTTTGATTTATTGTTGTTTGTTTTTAGTCGTTCGTGAGTTATAGCGTCGCAAACATGGAGCAAAATAAAGAGAAAATACGGCATATTTTACAGTACTACTACGATAAAGGCAAAAATGCATCCCATGCTGCCAATAAAATTTGTGCAGTTTATGGACCCGATACAGTTTCCATTTCCACCGCACAACGATGGTTTCAACGTTTTCGTTCTGGTGCAGAGGTGATCGAAGATGCGCCACGGTCCGGAAGGCCTGTCGTCGAAAATTGCGATAAAATCGCTGAATTGATCGAAAGAGACCGGCATAGTAGCAGCCGTAGCATCGGCCAAGAGCTGGGCATGAGTCATCAAACCGTTATAAACCATTTGAAGAAGCTTGGATTCAAAAAGAAGCTCGATGTATGGGTGCCACACGACTTGACGCAAAAAAACATTTTTGCCCGTATGGATGCATGCGAATCGCTTCTGAATCGCAACAAAATCGACCCGTTTTTGAAGCGGATGGTGACTGGCGATGAAAAGTGGGTCACTTACGACAACGTGAAGCGCAAACGGTCGTGGTCGAAAAGCGGTGAAGCTGCCCAGACGGTGGCCAAGCCTGGATTGACGGCCAGGAAGGTTCTTCTGTGTGTTTGGTGGGATTGGCAGGGAATCATCCACTATGAGCTGCTCCCCTATGGCCAAACGCTCAATTCGGACCTGTACTGCCAACAACTGGACCGCTTGAATGTAGCATTCATGCAGAAGAGGCCATCTTTGATCAACAGAGGCCGAATTGTCTTCCATCAGGACAACGCCAGGCCACACACATCTTTGGTGACGCGCCAGAAGCTCCGGGAGCTCGGATGGGAGGTTCTTTTGCATCCACCGTATAGTCCGGATCTCGCACGAAGTGATTACCACCTATTTCAGTCCATGGCGAACGAGCTTGGTAGTCGGAAGTTGGCCACAAGAGAGTCCTGTGAAAATTGGCTCTCCGAGTTTTTTGCCAATAGGGGAGCGAGCTTCTATAAGAGGGGCATTATGAAGTTGGCATCTCGTTGGGAACTCGTCATCGAACAAAATGGCGCATATTTGACTTAAATCGCATTATTATAACCAATTTTATGAACAATTGAAAATTCAATAAAAATACCGCAAGACTTTTTTATATATAGCACTCTGACGCTAGTAATTTGTCTGGCGCTTATATATAGCACTCTGACGCTAGTAATTTGTCTGGCGCTTATAAATCGCACTCTGTACTGTATTTTTGAAATTAAAAATCATTATAATAAATTGTTTACCTAAACAAACATAAAAATACAAATGAACACGTATTTTGCACAACCAAGCCACGCTGTAAAACTTCGAAAACTCTAACCTCAACTTCGCCGGTCACAGGAACCATCGGTCAAAAATGTTGTTTTAGTAATAAAAACTTTTTTGTCTTCAACGCATACGTCCCTAAATCTCGTATTTATAAATTATCTATTCTTTCACATAATTCCACCAAGTGCGATTGATCGCACTTCTATAAGCTTGATCGGTTAGGATTTCCCGCCTCTTTTCTGCTCTGGATTTCGTCCTATTTAAAAAATAGAACCCAGAAAGTTATATTACGTTCAGACACTTCAAAGCCCGTCTCTGTAACGTGCGTTGTACCGCAAGGTAGTCACCTTGGTCCTTTGTTTTTTACTCTTTTTATTAATGACCTACCCACAATACTATCTTATTCTCGGATACTTATGTATGCCGATGACGTTAGACTTATTTTATCTTTCAATGACCCGACACATTCCATTAGATTGCAAGATGATTTAAACTCCTTGCAGTCTTGGTTCTTGGTTAATCATTTACACCTTAACTGCTCCAAGTGCATGTTTATGACTTTCCATCGTTGCAAAACTTCGCTGGCTATTTATACGATTGGCAATGAACCCCTGCAACGAATATCTACAGTCGTTGATCTTGGTATTCTTTTTGACCCCAAATTGAGTTTCAATCCTCGTATCTCCTCTATTGTTAATAGGGCAAATGGTGTACTTGTATTCATTAAACGTTGGTCGAAGGAATTTAATGATCCATACACCACAAAGCTCCTGTACACTGCTCTAGTCCGTCCTGCTTGAATACTGCTCGTCTGTCTGGTGTCCGCAATATAAAAAGCATATCGATCGTATTGAGTCAGTACAAAAGCAATTCTTGCTTTTTGCTCTTCGTGGACTAAATTGGGACCCTAACCTTCGTCTGCCATCGTACTCCAGCAGACTCTTGCTTATTAACCTTCCTTCGTTAGCTAATCGTAGAACAGTCTTAGGCGTTTCTTTTCTTCATAAGTTAATCATTAGTGATGTAGATTCTACCGAACTCTTAGGTCGCCTTAACTTTTCCGTTCCTTCTAGGCCAACTAGAAACTATTTACCTTTAATCTTGCCCAGATGCACAACTGATTATGCCCAGCACAATCGTTTTCGGGTCTTATGTCAAAATTACAATGATCTCTATCACCTGCTCTCAACAGATCTCTCTCTCTCTTCTCTCTAAAAAGTCTCTTTATAATTATCTTTTGGGAAATCTCTGACCACTCCCAGCTGTGAGTAGGGGCATAGCTTGCCGGACTGGCTAAAAAATCCTCCCCCACCGGGTCAGAGATTTTCCGGATATTTAGTTTTAAGTCTTACGTATAAATTTTTATACCCTTGCAAAGGGTATCATAATTTTGCCCAGAAGTTTGCAACGCATAGAAATATTCATTTCCGACCCTATAAACTATATATATTCTTGATCAGGGCGACGAGCTGAGTCGATTGAGCTTTGTCCGTCCGTCTGTCTGTCCGTCTGTTTCTACGCAAACTAGTCTCTCAGTTTTAAAGCTATCGAGCTGAAATTTTGCCCAGAGTCTTTTTTTTACTGCACGCTGCTAATATGTCGGAACCGACCGGATCGGATGACTATATCTTACAGCTGCCATAGAACCGATCGGTCGGAAAATGGGTCTTAGTGAAATTTTTTTTTTGCTTTCAAGTAAATCGTTCTTAAGGTCGGTGATTATTAATATTAAACGCTTTCAAACTAATTTGAAAAATTTGGTCGAAATCAGATGACTATATCTTCAGGCTGCCATAGGACTTATCGATCGGAAAATGAGTCTTAGTGAGAAAAACTTTTTTGTTTTCAATTTTATCGTTCTTAAACTTAGCGATTGTTAATTTGATATGTTTTCAAAAAGATTCGCGAAATTTGATCGAAATCAGATGTTAATCTGACGGAAAATGGATTTTAGTTACAAAAGTTTTTGATTTTTATTTAAGCGTTCATAAACTGTGACGTTTGCATTTGCAAGGGTATAAAAACTTCGGCACTGACGAAGTTAGCTTTCCTTTCTCGTTTTTTTATAATTAATTATATAGTCTTATTGTGTTTTCTTTCAGAGTGAGGAATTTTGAATTTAGAAGTGAGAACGATTGGATTACAAGTGGAAAATTGGGCTCGCGTGAAGCAGTTCTTGTTTTTCGAACAAACATTCTTAATCCCAAAACTAGAAAAACTTTATCAGAGAAGCCATCAATCCCAGCTGTCCCCGAAAATAAAGACTCTGACGAAACAGTCATTAATTGTCAATATGAGACGTCCACAAACAATTCCGTTTTACCACTATCTGGTAGCACCGTCCAAAGAAAGATTTATGTTTCAGTAAGACATTCCCCGAATTCCAATAAAATTGAAAAATCAGATCTTCAAAGTGCTATTAAAAATATACACAATGAGTTTTCCTCAAGCGATACATCCATGTCAAGTGAAGGAAATGAAACGGCGCATAATAATGAAAACAAGTTGCGAATTCTGCCAAGTCGTCAGAATGCATTGCATATGGATGTGGCTGAAGAAACAAGTAAAGAAAGTGGTTATCATCCCACAACAATTGGTGAAGTCAATACAAATGTCAACACAAGTGAAGAAGATCAGGATCTATCTAGTGAGGAAGACAATGAATGTGGACTAAACATGCCTGCCCATAAGCTAAAAATTACATATAAATTTATTCAAACAGAAACTAAATTATTAAGGAAGATCTTTAACGTGCATGGCCTTACTGAAGTTCAGGGCGAAACTAACTTTAATTTACTGTGGACCTGGTGTTCACATGAAGCTAGATATTCTAAGACATTTAGCGCCGTACCAAAGAGTTAACCACTTTCCTAGGTAAGTAAAATAAAAAAATTAATCTACACACATATATAAAAGTAATAAAGTGGGTCAAGCGACTGTAATATACGCTGCTTCTGCACTGCGGCAGCGAACTCTTTTTATACCCGTTACTCGTAGAGTAAAAGGGTCTACTAAAGTCGTGCAAATGTATGTAACAGGCAGAAGGAATCATTTCCGACCATATAAAGTATATATATTCTTGATCAGCATCAACAGCCGAGTCGATATAGCCATGTCCGTCTGTCCGTCTGTCTGTATGAACACCTAGATCTCAGAGACTAGAAGAGCTAGAGCAACCAAATTTGAAATGTAGACTCCTATTGTCTGCACGCAGATCAAGTTTATTTTCAATTTTTGCCACGCCCCCTCACGCCCCCGCAATTTGGAAAAAACGTCATATCTCCTACAGTTTTGATGATAGATGGTTCGTACTTTCTAGAGATATCTAGTACTTAAAATTATTTATCGATTTGCTGAAGGAATGATAAAGATCGGATGAACGATACTCAAGTTATGAGCAAAAAACGATCAGTTAACACCCACCACCCACCCCACTCATAACCTAAGCATTGCGTTCAGCAGCAATCTTAGTGAGAGAGAGAGAGAGAGAGAGAGAGAGAGACGAGTTTAAAAATGTTGCATACTTTTCGGCTGACCCACCTCAGGCATACAGGAAGGCTATTAAACATTTGTTTCCATGAGTAACGGGTATATCGAAGTCGGTTAGAGCCGACTTTAACTTACGCTCTCGTTTAGTCATAACTTGAGTATCGTTCAGCCGATCTTTATCATTCCGAGGTTTATATACCTTTGCTGCTCGACAATTTTGTATAAATAAATGATTTGAATGTTTTTCATACAACAATTTGATCTTTGCTCTGAACAATGATTGTTGAGGGATTTTCAAAACTGGCCATTAGATCGCGTCAGTACTTGCTTTAAACAATGTTGGTTGAGGGATTTTAAAAACTGACCAATAGATATCGCCACTACTGTGACCATTTGGCAAGCGAGCGCTGCGACAGCGAACTTTCTTTTGATTATATCTTGAGTATAGTTCATCCGATCTTTTTAATTACTTAAGCAAATCGATAAATAATCTTGATTACTAATATCTCTAAAAGGTGCAAATTATCTATATCCAAAACTGTGGGAGATATGAGGTTTTTTTCAAATTGCGCGGACGGGTGTGGCGTGACAAAAATTTAAAATAAACTTGATCTGCCTGCAAGTATAAGAAGCTTATGTCCAATACATGTAAAACCTTTATCTCTTATCATCTCTGAAATGATAACAATAACAGCGAAAATATTCGTTTGAAATGACCTAGCATACGCTATAGCATTTCCTCATATTTAGTTTTTTCCTAAAACCTAACACTAAAATCTGAAGTTATGGCCCAAAAACCGCTTATTGCAATTTTACCACGATTAAATTATTGTAATTCTCGGTTGAACACATGATCTCCCAATGAATTTGATCACGTTTTTCGCGTATTTCTGAGTACATATCGATAATCTTGTATATTTTTTGAGTGTTTAGTAAACACTGCTTACATATTAGTGTCAGCCTTCAAGCTTAGTACTCAGACAAACTTAATCGTTTCCGACTGGTTTCCGACTCCATATAAAAACAAGTAAGTCGGTCAAGCTCGACTGTAATATACTCTGTACGTGCAGTTGCAGCTGAAAACAGCGCTGCTGCTGCAATGCTGCAGCGAACTTTGTTTTCGTCATAACTAGAATATCGTTCATCCGATCTTTGTCATATTTTCGGCAAATAATCTTGATTACTAAATATCTCTAAATATCTGGTCGGGCGTGGCGTACCAGTCGTATGTGTGGCGGCTGGTGCGGGAGGTTGTGGGTTCCATCTAATAGAAAAAGTTTTTTCTTTCTTTAAAGGGAAAGCTTTTACACACCCGATCACCTTCACCAGCTACTACTGGCGCCAGCTGTGAAGTAACTAGCCATGAAAAAGCAAATTCTCTAACTATTGCCGTTCGGATTCGGCGTTAAACTGTAGGTCCCTTTCTCTTGTGCGAAAAATTATAAGCAAGCACACACGCCAAGAGATTGAGAGAAGCTTGGCCCTGGCCCTCCTGGAGGTGCTGTTTGAGCCATTTTTACTTTACTAAATATCTCTAGACCATTAAACCATCTATCTACAAAACTATGGGAGCAAGTATAATAAGTTTATGTCCCATTGAAGAAAGGGACGTAAATTTTTATAGTTTTTGGTCCATAACTTTTAAAAGCGCTATGATATCGAAAACTATAATATGTGGTAATTAAGAAGAGACAAAGGACTACCAACTATTATAATCTGAGATATTTAATATCTGCAGAAAATTTTCAGAATTATTTGAGCTTGGAAAAGAATCGATTTTATCAAAAAAAAAAACCCAAAGGTGTGGGTTCCATCCCGCCTCGGAACATCTAATACAAAGCTTGTTTCTTTCTTTAGAAAAAACTTTTACACATCCGAACACCTTCACCAGCTATTGGCGCCAGCTGTAAAGTAACTAACCATGAAAAAGCTTCTCAAACGTTGCCGTTCGGATTCGGCGTTAAACGATAGATCCCTTTCTATTGTGCGAATATTTCAAGCACAATCGCCAAGAGGTTGAGAGAAACTCGGCTTGGACCTTTGGGGCTGTAAAGCAAAATATTTTGTATTTTTAACCCTATTTTTCATAATAAAATCCAAACATTTGTATCTTCGTTAGAAAGGTTAATTAATACGGTCACAGAACCTACAAATGTAAACAAACCTCGCTCAACACTCGTTTATGCAAATATCTCGTAAACCTGACGTGCTGGGGGAAATCGGACATTTAATTTGAATGCAGCGACCAAAAACACATATTTAAAGTTTGCTATCTTCTCTGTTGCAAAAGCTTGCAAACCTTTGTTATTAGTCATTATTTTGCAATACGACTCAAAAGTAACGAAATAGCTAAAAATAACTAAACACATTTGAAAAATTTCCAGGTTTGTAGCTAATAGCATTTCCAAAAATTAAATAGCATTTCCACTTTCAAAATTCCTAGATCTAGCAACTAAATAGCTAAAATAGTAACACTGATCTCTTACCATCTCTGAGATATGTTTGTTCATACGGACGGACGGCCGGACAGACCGACATAGCTATATCGACTCGGCTGTTGATGCTGATCTAGAATAATATATACTTTATAGGGTCGGAAATGATTCCTTCCCCCTGTTAAATACTTTTGCTCAAACTTAATATACTCTAGTACCTTTGGTACAGAGTATAAAAAGGGTGTCGGAAAGCTTTCGGAAAATTTCGACAGTCCTCTTACGCTCGGTCGAACCTCATACAAACTAAAATTTCCGTTCCTGAGCAGGCAGGCACGCTGATTCAATTCCGACGCTCAGAAGCAGCAAAAATAGTTTGTAATAACCTACCTGTCGGAATGTCAGCAGCAAAAGTTCGACATAAACAATCGATTGGCGTAATTTGAAACCAATGGTATGATATTGCATTGCCGATGACTTCTGCACTCCGTATGTCCTCCAAATATCCCTAAATATTAAAAAAAAAAACAATTACAAAATTCAAATGCAAGCAAATCAGCACAGTGTGGCCGTTTTTTGGTGGAATTTTTATGTGGTGCTTTGGCGTTGAACAGTCACACTGCACCGTACGCTACCCCCCATCGGAATTAGTGGTCAATTCCGCTAGCGGACTGTTCAGTTTGTCTGCGTACTAAGCTTAACATAAGTTCCCCTATAAGTATGCTCTGTTTTGTTTGGCGCCAGATTCAAATAATCTTTTTAAATACTTTAAATATAAATATATATAAACTTCCATGTCTCACTATTTGTAGGCCAAGATTACGGTCTCCGAATACTGTTACACATAACAATAAGTTAAGCTATAGTGGATTCTCATTAATCAATTTTCGACTGTGTAGCTGTGGACTGTAAGTAGCTATTATAATCAGTAAAGGTTAAGGCTTCGTAGATACTGCGTCGAAACGTACCGACCGCAAAATTAAAGTGACAAGTTTTGTATGTTCACCGACCTAAATAAGGACGCGAAGTGCTACACGATTTTAGTTCCGTAGGTGAATAACATTTCGATTGATTGTAGATATTTTAGATCCTTTTTCCAGGAGTGACGAATCATTAAATCGCAAAATGACCAAAGTGGATATAAATAGTAATTATGGAAATCAAGTGAGAAATCATTCTATGTCTAATGCATAGGATTTAGCTGTGGGCTCTATCGATAATAAAACCGTTTACTTAAGAAGTCCCAGAAGTCTGTATGAACACCTAGATTTCAGAGACTAGAAGAGCTCGAGCGACCAAATTTGATATGTAGACTCCCATTGTCTGCACGCAGATCAAGTTTGTTTCAAATTTAAAACTTACATTTATGTTCGCAATATCTATAATCCCTTAAATGTTGATAAAGATCGGATAATAAATAGCCGAGTTACAAAAAAATTTGCATACTTTTTGGATTCCCCATCTCAGGAACACAGAATTAAATTTTTCTTCCACTGAGTAACGGGTATATCGAAGTCGGGCAATTTGGTTTAACTCGCTCTCTGTGACAGATGACAGCTGCTCTGAGAGGCAATTCTAGAAACAGATAGCAAGCATTTCACGTTCAGCACTTTTCGTTCGTTATTAGCACAAATTATCACGAACTCGTCAACACAACGCGTGTGCTTCTTGACCACAGCTCCCTTCTGCTTTCGTCTTTAGGTACAGCCATATACAATAACACATAAAGAACACACACATTTTCTGTTTATGAGACGACGTTTGATTTCATACTGTCAAAAATAAGGCCGTTCGAAAGAGAGCAGCTGTGGTGAGTACATCACCTTTATAGTAAATTCACCTTTGCAAAGATGCATCATCTCCGATGTTCGACGTTCATGCAAAACGATCGCCATACCTGATCGACAACAAGCAACCTGCTACAACTCGAGACGATCTTGTTTGTTAATTGATGCCGGCTTGAGTCTACATACAAGTTCTCGACCTCAATCGAAAGTCCACAACGCGTGGCAAGCGAAAGTCCACACCGCGTGGCAAACGAAAGTCCACAACGCGTGGCTAACGTAAGTCCTCGACGCAAGGCAACCTCATCCCTGCTTGGCGAACTTGACGACCACCACTCGAAGCTACGGCCAAGGTTACCATAGACTCAACTTCGCAAAGTTAATTTGTTATATGGCAGCTATACGATATATTCATCCAATTTTCATCAAACTCCCCAAAATTGTGTGAAAACCGATAATATTCATGACTGGAAAGCATAAAAACGCTATCATTGAAAACAAAAAAGTTTTTCTTACTAGAATTACTTTTTCGACCGATCGTTCCTATGACAGCTAAGACATCCGATTTGGATTAAACTTGGCAGAATTGTGTGGAAACATATAACATTGACCAATAACAAGTTAGGGAGCGATAGCATTGAAAACAAAAAGCCGGTTCCGACAAAAGTACAGCGTATTTGTACTAAAAGACCTCGTGCAAAGTTTGGTTAAGATAGCTTTTAAACTGACGGAGAAGAAGAAGCATAGAAACAGACGGATAGACGAACTTGGCTAAATCGACTTGGCTGTTGATGCTGATCAAGAATATATATACTTTATGTGGCCGGAGATGCTTCCTTCTATGCGTTAGAAACATCTGGACAATTTTAATATACTCTCTACAAGGGTATAATAAGATTTTTTGAATATGGCGACAAACAAAACAGATCATACTTACAGGGGCAGTTATGTTAAAACCAGGGCTGCATACCGGTTTTGAACCGAACCGGTTCGAACACGAAATTTCGGTTTTTTTTTACTGTGAACCAAACACTGAACCGAACCACGAGGATGAAAATAGATGAACCCGAACCCGTTCCGAACCGAAGTATTTGGTTCGGTTCATAAAAAAATTCTTCGATTTGTTTTTTTCTCCTTTTCGCGCTCCCAATGGTTATTAACATACAGACATAGATATTGTTCATATGAAAAACAATCTTAATACGTGTATACATAAGTATACATTCATACACTTAATTGGCAACACTAGCCACGCGCCAAAAATTGGGCGCAAAGAAGAATCGAAACAGAAAGAAACGGAAAACACACAAGTCAGAACAATAAAAAAGCGGTTTTCATTTCGTTTGAGACGTTTTGACTGAGAAGATGTGAAGCAATGACGACAAATTTAATATATACGAAATTTGTATACAATGTGAGCACTGATAAATCAGAATTCTCGAATGCAGACTAAATATGACCGACAGGCATGCAGCAAATTTAATACGGAACCTTCAAAAGAAGACAAAGGCATTTTTGATCAAATCATTGTGGAAAAAAGTTTCAAGTGTGGCGAATAATCGCCAATCGATGCTCAATTTTGTGAGTGAAAGACTGATTAAAGTGCAGGACTGAAGATTTATACACTAGCAATGAAGGAAGTCCATATCAAACGAGCGCCAATCTCGCGTCAATTATAATCTACGTCTTACAGTCTTACAATGTATTTATGCGTCAGGTGTATACCTATTGTATTGAAATTTTGTATATTTATTGGGCAAAACGTGCAACAAACCGAGGTTCAAACCAAAACCAAAGCCCAAAATCTTCGAACCTCATTTTTCCGAACCATAACCGTTAGTAAATTTTGGTTCGAACCTGCAAACCGGAGGTTCCGAAAATTTTGTTGGGTTTGCAGCCCTGGTTAAAACTGACACTAATATGAAAACACACTCAAACAAATACTAAATTGTCGATCGGGATCGAATTTCATTGAGCCAACATTTGTTCAACGGTGAATTAAATGGTCTTTTATAATAAACTTTAAGGAAAAATTGCATAGAATAAAATTGTTAAGCCAGTGGTGGTCAAAGTAGAAACTTCAAATAAAAAGTTAAAAATGTCAGATCTGTTATCCGCATTTCTCAGCCATCGCGTTAATTCAGTCAAACCATGGATTATAATTTGGTACAGGACAAGGTAATAAACAGTCAGACGGTCCATGCGCGAGTTATATCAATTTAATTGAGGTAAATAAGCAATAAACGGGTTTGGGCCATATTTTAAAAATTTTGGGGTGTGTCTGGAAAAAACCAAGTATGAGGAAATGCTACACTCGACTATCCCTAGTATATGTATTGCATCCCGTGAAAAGTATGTGCAGATTTTTTTTTTTTTTTGTTATATCCTGATTTCACTGACTCATAAAGATATATGTAGAATGTAGATACATTCGGCCATATGTACATTTTTTTGACAAGGCCATAGGAGGCCTTGTATATATATATGTTTATATATATTATATATTTTTTGCCCCAAATTTTCTACAATTTGAAAATATTTTGATATTCGCCCCTAACACTATGAGTATATTTCAGGGACCGTAATCATTATAAGTTATATTATACAAATTACATGGTAATGATTATATTTCAATTTTTTTACGTTTTTCTTCAATGGTAATCATTAGTTTTGAGTGGTTTTATAAAACTTAGACCATAATCATTATTTTTGATAAAAAAAAAATAAAACTCAAAAATAATGATTATTAATGATTTTTATATTTTTCTTCTTCTTTATTGGCCCGATGTTGCATCACAACCGCTTGACGGTCTTGGCCTCTGCAATGAATGCCCTCCACTCGCTTCTGCATTGTGCAAGCTGGCACCAGTTGTTCACACCAAGGTTGGAAATGACTTTCCGCACTTGATCATCCCATCTTAGTGGTGGGCGACCTTGCCTTGTCCTCCAAAGTCAGCCGCCTTCGCTTTGTACGTCTTTTTTACTGGAGCTTCTTCATCCATCCGGATTACATGTCCTAACCAGCGCAGCCGCTGTTGCTTGATGCGCTTGACTAGACTGATGTCCTTATAGAGCTCATACAGTTCGTGATTCATTCGAATGCGGTATCCATCGCCAACTTTTAAAGGTCCATAGATCCTACAAAGGATTTTTCGCTCGAACACGCCAATCGCCTCCTCATCCGCTGCTGTCATTGTCCATGCTTCTGCACCGTATTGCAGGACTGGGATGATGAGCGACTTGTATAGCGCTATTTTTGTTCTTCGAGAAAAGGCTCTGCTCTTGAACTCCCTACTGAGCCCGTAGTAGCATCGGTTTCCAAGAGTAATTCTTCGGATCTCCAGGCTGATGTTGTTATCGCCGGTAATCATCGTCCCGAGGTAGACAAAATCCTCTACAACCTCAAAGTTGTACTCCCCCATAGTAACAAATTGTGGATACTAGGTACTTCGTCTTGTCCTCGTTTACCGCTAAGCCCATCAGTTTAGACTGCTTCTCAATCTCTGAAAACGCCCTGCTTACCGCCCGTCCGTTTTTGCCGATAATGTCAATATCATCCGCGTATGCGAGTAGCATTAGATCTTTATAAAGAAATGAGCCCGAGCTGTTGGCATTTGGGCACTGGCGCAGTATATACTCCGTCAGAAGATTAAAGAAGTCACACGATAGGGTATCACCCTGCCTAAAACCTCTCTTGGTATCAAATGGTTCGGAGAGGTTCCTTCCTATTTTGACGGAGCTTCGAGTGCTTCTCAACGTCATCATGCAAAGTCGAACGTACTTTGCTGGTATACCAAAGGTAGACAGGGCGTCAAAGAACCTTGACCTTATCGGTGTGTCAAAGGCTGATTTATAATCAACAAAAAGATGATTGGTTTTGATATTTCTCTCATAGGTCGTCTCCAGGGTTTGTAGTAATGTGAATATCTGGTCTGTGGTGGATTTAACAGGTCTGAAACCACACTGATATGGTCCGATCAGTGCGCTAATAAGCGGTTTTAGACGTTCACAAATAATGCACGACAGAATCTTATATGCGATGGGAAGGAGACTGATCCCACGGTAGTTGGCGCAAACTGCAGGGTCTCCTTTTTTAAAAAGTGGACAAATTACACTTAGACTCCAATCCTCGGGCATGCTCTCGTCGGACCATATTCTGCTGATGAGTTGGTGCATGCACCTTACCAACTCCTCGCCTCCAGCCTTAAACAGTTCAGCTGGCAGGTCATCTGCTCCTGCTGATTTGTTGTTCTTAAGCCTTTTTATGGCTACACAGACTTCGTGATGGTCCGGTGGGTCTATCTCTATATTGTCGATTGGTGGCGTCGCTACTTCTCCAGAGGCGGTATTGTGTTCGTTGTCGCCTCACAGCAGGTTGGCGAAATAGCTTCTCCATTTGTCTAGCGCCACTTGCGGATCTGTGACCAGATTTCCATTTTCGTCCTTGCATTGTGTGACTCCGGGCTTGAAACCCGTCTCTCTCATGCCGAATAGCATCTCGACTTCCTCACGCATGCGCCTTTCTCGCTCATTCTTTTTCCTTCTGAAAAGGCGCTTCTCCTCTCTCCTTTTCTTCCGGTATTGCTCTTTAACAGCCCGGGTTGCTCCCGACTGCAGAGTTCTCCTGTAGGCAGCGTCTTTCTCTGCAGTAGCGTCGCGGCACTCCTCATCATACCAAGTCTGCTTTCGAGGGTGCTCGGCGTATCCGAGTATCTCCTTGGCAGCCGTACTCATGGAGTGTGATATGTGATTCCACTGTTCGCTTAGGGAATGGTGAGTTTTCCCTGAGCAGTTGGGTGAGTTTAGCTGTGTAGGCTTCAGAGGTCCGTTGTGATTGCAGCTTATCGACATTTAGCTTTCGACGTGTACTAGTACGTGAGGCATGTGCCACACTGAGCCGCGTGCGCACTTTGGCTGCAACAAGGTGGTGATCCGAGTCTATGTTGGCACCTCGAATCGCACGCACGTCTAGAACACTCGATGAGTGCCTTCCGTCGATCACAACATGATCAATCTGATTTCGCGTTAGTTGATCAGGGGACTTCCAGTTCGCCTTATGGATGTCGCGATGTTTAAACCTGGTACTACTTATGACCATGTTCCTGCCCGCGGCAAAATCTAGTAGCCTCTCTCCGTTACCGGAGGTTGTTTCATGAAGGCTAAATCGGCCGACTGTCGAGCCAAAAACTCCTTCTCTCCCAATTTTAGCGTTAAAGTCGCCAAGCACGATCTTTATGTCGTGATCGGGGCAGCGCTCGTATAATTGTTCCAGGCGCTCATAGAATTCGTCTTTTATCGAAGCGCCCTTGTCTTCCGTTGGGGCGTGTGCACAGATAAGACTAATATTAAAATATTTAGCCTTAAGTCTAAGTGCGGCTAGTCGCATGTACACTGGTGTGCAACTGATGACAGCGCGACGAAGTCTTGCACTGACTGCAAAGCCGCACCCAAACTCATGCTTGGAAGCATGTCCGCTTTAGTAGATCTCCCAGGGTGCATTGGTTGTTGATGTTCTTTTCACCATGCTCCCCTGTCCAATCCATCGCATTTCCTGAAGTGCGGTAACGTCCGATGAATATTTCTCAAGGACATTCACCAACTGGATATCAGCACCTTCTCTGTTGAGGGTGCGAACATTCCAGGTGCATATCCTCAAATCGTGGTCCTTAAAACGTTTGCGTGGGTCGTCGTCAGAGGGGGTCCGTATCCGAGGCATTGTTGTCGCAGTTTTCATTGGCGGAGTTTTTTTGACGGCGGTGGGTACCAAACCCGACGCACCAACCCTATATATTGCACCCTGTAGGGAGGGCTCGTCGCTCACGTTAGCTAGAAGCTTTGCGGATGCAAAGCGTTCTGTTTACACTGGTCACCAACGAGGAGGTGTGAGTCGACTTGAGACGCAGTAAGCCAGGATCGCGCTGGGTTCGCCAAGTTGAACCGATCAGCAGCTTTACCTCACTACATACGCCCCCATTAGGTCCAGAAAAACTATGAATAGAAATTTCTGGACGACCACCATTTTTATTTTTTTGATCAAAATAAAACTCAACAGTAACAGAGGATTCCTTGCCACAACCAGTGCTAACTGTGGCGACTCGTTGGAATTCAACGTACACTATGTTGAGCAAGCTGCCACAATTCGAGGACTTTTGCGAAAGCCGCCTCATAAAAGTTGAATGAAACTAACTGCTAATGAGGGGGTGATTTAAAAGGGCTTGTTAATTGGAACCTGAGTACCTTGCCACAGAAAAGCTGCAAAGCACTCAACTGTTCATGGGTGACTTTTATAAGCTATGGCTGGATCTCAAGCTCACTGTTGCAGCAGTAAATATCTCTGAAAGCCAAGCTTTGAGCCAGTGCATCCGTGAAAGGGAAGACAGCCTATTGAGTTGCGATGCAATCATTTGCAGCAAATACTTGGACCCATGGTTGTGGCAAGGACTCCTGCGTTACTGTTGAGTTGTATTTTGAGCAAGAAAAATTTTAAATCATTAATTATCATTATTTTTGAGTTTTTTTTTTTGATCAAAAATAATGATTATGGTCTAAGTTTTATAAAATCACTCAAAACTAATGATTACCATTGAAGAAAAACGTTAAATTAAGAAATTTAAAAATCATGGCGGAAATGCACAGATTGTACAAAAACAAATATTTTGGTGTGAATCATTTTTTTCTAAGTCCATCATAAGTGGGTGATTTTTTTAGTTAAAAAAAAAAATCACTATTTACGGTCCCTGGTATTTTTCTTAAACGTACTAGACTTTTAATACTCTGTACCAAAGGTACACAGAGTATATTAATTTTGTGCAAAAGTATGTAACAGGGAGAAAGAATCATTTCCGACCCTATAAAGTATATATATTCCTGATCAGCATCAACAGCCGAGTCGATATAGCCATGTCCGTCTGTCCGGTTGTCCGTCTGTCTGTATGTCCGTCTCAGAGATGGTAAGAGATAGAGGTTTGACATAAATGGGACATATATTTCTTATACTTAAGTTTCTCTCTCTCTCTCTCTGTCTCTCACTAATATTGCCTCTCTTGACTCGAGCAAATGCGAGGGTAAGGGAGGGTACAGAGTATGTTATAGTCGGGCCTGACCGAGTTTCTTTTTTTGTTTTTTTTTTTAGAATGTACATTAGACCGTACCTGCCTTGTATGAAAAGTAATTTTTATACCCTTGTAGAGGGTATATTAAAATTAACGAGATGTTTGTAACGCATAGAAGTAAGCATCTCCGACCACATAAAGTATATATATTCTTTAACAACATGACGAGCAGAGTTAATATAGCCATGTCCGTCTGTCCGTCTGTTTCTATGCTATCTTCTCCGTCAGTTTTAAAGCTATCTTAACCAAACTTTGCACGAAGTCTTTTGTTACAAATACGCTGCACATTTGTCGGAACCGGCCAGATCGGATGACTATAGCATATAGCTGCCATAAAACCATCGGTCGTAAATGTTGTTTAAGTGATAAAAACTTTTTTGTCTTCAACGCAAACGTCCCCAAACCTCGTATTTATAAGTTTTCTATGCTTTCACATAATTCCACCAAGTTTGATAAGTCAACTATATCGTATAGCTGCCATAGAAATTGGGTGTAGAAAATGTATATATGAGGCCTTGTCAAAAATGTGTACATTTGGCCGAATGTACATATTTGTGTCAGTAGAATCAGGCTACTAATTTATATAAATCATACAAGCTACAAGGGTATAAAAACTTCGGTCGAGCCGAAGTTAGCTTTTCTCTATTTTTTTTTTAGTTCTTCGCGCATATGGCTCAGAAAAATTCAGTATATTTTATTGAGAATTTATCAAAAATCCAAAATCAGATATTTTTTAAAGGTTTTATGGTTAAATGGTTAAATTTTAAGGTTAAATTAAGGGAATATTTGAACTTATAAAGCCGTAACAATACCATTAAACCTTAATATATCTGATTTTTGATAATTGTTGTGATCAGTCACAAAATACAAAATGTTATAAATAGAAATAAAGAAGCCCACCGTTAAATTTCCAACTGGTAACGGACATTGTTATTTCAAGTAAGGCTATCGAGAAAGTATCGAGCAAAATGAGCAAACGCGTTAGGACATTGCTCGGCATTGCGGGAGCCCAAAGACAGAGCGAGCGCTATATAAGACGAACTTAAACTCCAGAGAGACCACTTCTCGATCAGAGCTCAAAGCGTGCAGGTAAGCCATTCAACATCGTAGTACCATAGATTCGCCTGGAGTGCGCCTTGTATCCAACCTCGTGGCTAAGAGTGCGCCCTGCATCTGTCAATACTCCTCACCTCTGCCCGGAATACCCCAATCCTCGCCTGGAATGCGCCTTGCATCCAACCCCGTGGCTCAGAGTGCGCCCTGCATCTGTCCGTACTCCTCACCCCTGCCCAGAATACCCTAATCCTCGCCTGGAGTGCGCCTTGCATCCAACCTCGTAGCTCAGAGTGCGCCCTGCATCTGTCCAGACTCCTGACCTCTACCCAGAATACCCTAATCCGCGCCTGGAGTGCTCCGTGCATCCAACCTCGTGGCTCAGAGTGCGCCCTGCATCTGTCCATACCCCTCACCGCGCCCCAGAACAAGTGAGGAACAAGTAATATAAGTTAGAGCTAAGTTAAGAAAAGATTAACCCCCTGAATAAAGAATAACTTTGAAGACTCGATCGATCCGTCACTCGTGTTCTTTTTGGGAGGACTCAAGGGAAATTCGTGTACAGCAACCACCGACTACAAAACAAAGAAAAGAAATTTCTGTGACCCGTGCCCCCGGCGAGCTACACCCCGGCCAAAGTAGCGTTACAATGTTCTGTAAAATATACTGCATTGTTTAAGCAATGTTACGCAAAGAACAAAAAAAATTACTTTTCATACAAGGCAGGTCACGTCTCATGTACATAAATGTATGCTAGCATATAACCCGTCGCGCTTCGCTGCGTCGCCATCAGTATAGTGAATCGTCATCGTTATCGTTGTCGTCACCGCCCCATTTCACTTTATTTCGTATTCCATCCTCCATCCTTACAAACCGTGTTTCAACCCAATCGGATGAAAATAGTTTTTGCATGCAGAATTTTCCGGGAATTTTCACTCCTGAGGGCGGATTCTCCGACATTGGAAAATCACATTTTAAATTATTCCGTATTCTATCTTTACAAACCGAGTTTCAAGCCAATCTGATGAAAAATAGTTTTTTGCCTACGGAATTTTCCGGGAATTTTCACGCCTGGGGGGCGGATTTTCCGACATTGAAAAATCACATTTCAAATTATTTCGTATTCTATCCTTACAAACCGAGTTTCAACTCAATCGGATGAAAAATAGTTTTTTGTATGCAGAATTTTCCGGCCTGGGCGGATTTTCCAAAATCGGGAAAACACGTGTCGAATTATTTTCCACTTCAAATCCACTTCTCCCCCACATCCCTCCTACATCCCACCCAATAACCACCAACTTCCCACCCACTAACCACCAACTTCCCACCCAGTTTCCATCCACTTCCCAACCACCTACCACCCACAATACCCCCCAAACCCACCCACTTACCACCCAGCTCCCATCCACTCCCCACCCACAGATACACGCACAGTAAAAGAGCTCTTGTGTGTGTGTGTGTAAGCAAATTAGGCTGGTTTTTTGTTTGTTTTTTTTTTTAACAAACATTTAGAAGAAACTACAAAGAGAGAGAGAGAAAGAAACACGCAACACACCTATGCATTCTGCACACAAACTAATTAACTGTTTTTTTGTGCTCGCGTGTGTGTGTATATGCCCAACAAAATGACACCATACATTGCCGATTTTTTGAAGGAACACAAATTTTTTTATTTTATTTCATTTAGTGCATGTTGATTATTATAAAGAGTACATACATATGTACATATGCTTAACTATATTAATAACACTACTATTAACTTAGATTAAACATTTGTTGTAGTTGTTTCATTAATATTATTTTTGTTCTTGATCTGCTGAAGTTTTTGTTTTTCAAGCTGGTTTTGTTTTTGCTTTAGCTGCTCTTGTTGTTGTTCTTCGGATTGTAGTTTTGGTTTGGCACTCTCCTGCACTCTCTCTCTCTCTCTTGCTCTCACTCTCTGTTTACAAATTTTTTAGTTAAACGAACACAAATATGTGTGTGTGTGTGTCTTAGCAAACCCGCTCTTTCTCTCTCACACTTGAACAAAATGAAACCAAATATTGCCGATTTTTATAAGGAACACAAATGTACATATGTTAAACTATGTTACTAACACTACTATTAACACAGAATAAACTTTTGTTGTAGTTGTTTCATTAATATTATTTTTGTTGTTGTTCTGCTGCATTTCTTGTAGTTGCTGTCGTTGTTGCTAAAGTTCTTGTTGTTGTTTTTGAAGTTGGTTTTGTTGTTGCCTCAGCTGCTATTGTTGTTGCTGTTCGAGTTGTAGTTTTGCTTTTTGTTATAGCGGAACATCATTGGGCACTGAATTTGTAATTGTAAATTCTTATTTTGCTGCTGGAGCCCCAGTGCTCCCTAACAAAGTTCTCGCCATATGGAAAAGTAGCTGAGGCTGCTCTCCTCCCGTCGGCAAATTCGATTTGCAACTGATCGCTCAACCCTGCGTGCTACGTCAGTGGTGACTTTGCTGTGCATCTCTCACCTAACAAATATGTGTGTGTGTGTAAGCAATTGAATTCATTCTATTAATAGACTGCTTAGCCTTAGCAAACTCGCTCTTTCTCTCATGTTCTCTCAAATAAATTCAAATTCAACCACCACTAAACCAAGCTCGCTCTCTCTCTCTCTCACACTCGCTCTCATGAAAAAAACCCAAAATTAACAATAAATTGACAAATTTTCGGGAAAATTTGTATGCAGTTCTTCTTGAATTTTCATTGAAATCTTTGAAAATGAATTTGAGCATGATCGGATGTTAAACAAAAAAGTTGCATACAAAAGTTTTTCGCAAATTTTCCACATTTCCCGACAGAATTTTCCAAAACCCCTTCTTAGTACGCACTTTCAATACTAATGGAAACTTCTGTCCAAATTTCAGCCTTCTATCTCTTACCGTTTGCGCTCTGCGTTGATTGTCAATCAGTGAATCAGTCAGTCAGGACACACTGTTTTATATATAGAGTAGACTAGCATATAACCCGTCGCGCTTCGCTGCGCTGCCATCAGTATAGTGAATTATTACCGTTATCGTTATCGTTATCGCTATCGCTATCGCTATCGCTATCGCTATCGCTATCGCTATCGCTATCGCTATCGCTATCGCTATCGCTATCGCTATCGCTATCGCTATCGGTATCGTTGTCGTTGTCGTTGTCGTTGTCGTTGTCGTTGTCGATATCGTTATCCCCATGTCACTTTATTTTGTATTCTATCCTCACAAACCGAATTTCAAGCCAATCGGATGAAATAAATTTTTGCCCACAGAATTTTCCGGGAATTTTCATGCCTGGGGGGCGGATTTTCCGACATTGGAAACTTACATTTCAAATTATTTCGTATTCTATCCTTACAAACCGAGTTTCAAGCCAATCGGATGAAAAATAACTTTTTGCCAACAGAATTTTCCGGGAATTTTCACTCCTGGGGGCGGATTTTCTGACTTTGAAAAATCACATATCAAATTATTTCGTGTTCTATCCTTACAAACCGAGTTTCAAGCTAATCGGATGAAAAATAATTTTTTGCCTACAGAATTTTCCGGGAATTTTCACGCCTGGGAGGCGGATTTTCCGACATTAGAAAATCACATTTCAAATTATTCCGTATTCTATCCTTACAACCGAGTTTCAACTCAATCGGATGAAAAAAAGTTTTTTGCATGCGGAATTTTCCGCCCATTTTCCTCCTGGGCGGATTTTCCAAAATCGGGAAAACACGCGTCGAATTATTTCGCGTACTATGCTTACAAACCAAATTTCAAGTTAATCGGATGAAAAACAAAATTTTTCCCCAACAAACTTTTCCGACGCTTTTCCGACTTTTCCGGTTGGAATTTTCCAAAACCCCGTCTTAGTACGCACTTTCACCACTAATGGAAACTCCTGTCCAAATTTCAGCCTTCTATCTCTTACCGCTTGCGCTCTGCGTTGATTGCCAATCAGTGAATCAGTGAATTAGTCAGGACAAACTGTTTTATATATAGAGGAGATTAAATTGTACCTCCTGAATATGACATTTTGAAGGTCATGGTCTCACCGCACTATCTGATGCTTTTGGTTGTATAGTATTCGTAAAAAAAAAACAAAAGTATAAAAAGTCGAGTTTTAACGGGCGCGAATAGGCTCTTAAGTTTTTGTGAATAGCTCATACGCAGTGTTGCCTATTATCACATAATTGTTTCATTTAAAAATAGTCGGCGTTGATTTAATTTAAAAATTATTTCGATATTCAAAACCTAAAAGAGAGCACTATGTTGATTTAATGGATTTTATTTTCATACCCTGTTCCCATTAAAAATGTGAAAAGGGGATCATGACGTTGTGCAAATGTAAGTAAGAGCCAGAAGGAAGCTTCTCCGACCCTATAAAGTATATATATTCAACAGCCGAGTCGATATAGCCGTGTCCGTCTGTCTGTCAGAGACTATTAGAGATAAAGACACAATACCGTACCCAGATCAAGTTGGTTTCAGATTTTGAAAATATCCCCCCTCCCCCCTTAAACCGCAAAGAAACTGTCACAGCCACAATTTTAAAGTTAGAACCTCGTGGCTTAATATATATTATCCTAGGCCTTATATCTAACTACTCTCGAGCAAAAATACCAAAGTTATTAAACAATTTTGCTTATGGGAGCGGGGGGGTGCGGCCGCTGCGTGCAGGCAGCAGGCCGCGTTTGAGCGCCCGTGTGTGTATGTGAGTGTGTTTGTATGTGTGTCTCAATTGAACAGGGTATTTTGTAGTCGGGAAACTCGACTACAGCGCTCTTACTTGTGAATGTATGCGATTTCACCTAGCCAATCTATTATTTATCTCTTATTCTTATTCAGCATCAAAAATTGGGCTTAATAAGCCAACCAAAAGAACAGCAGTCTCTTCTGCCAAATTTCCGCAAATTTATTTCCTTTTTGAATTTCAAAAGATGACAGCAATTGAAATGAACTAATGACTTCTTTGCAAACATTTGTATTTGGTGAACGCGTCGTATGATGAATTAACGAGAGCTTAAGTTAAAGTCGGCTCTATCCGACTTCGATATACCCGTTACTCATGAAAACAAATGTTTAATAGCCTTCCTGTGTGCCTGAGGTGGGTCAGCCGAAAAGTATGCAACATTTTTAACTCGGCTATTTATCATCCGATCTTGATGAAAATTTCAGGGCTTATAGATGTTGCGAATATAAATGTACATTTTAAATTTGAGATCGATATCTCAAAAATTGTGGGAGATATTCAACATTTTTTATTGCGGGGCGGGGGTGGGTGTGGCAAAAATTTGAAACAAACTTGATCTGCGTGCAGACAATAGGAGTCTACATTTCAAAATTGGTTGCTCTAGCTCTTCTAGTCTCTGAGATCTAGGTGTTCATACAGACAGACGGACAGACGGACGGACGGACAGACGGACAGACGGTCAGACGGACAGACGGACATGGCTATATCGACTCGGCTGTTGATGCTGATCAAGAATATATATACTTTATAGGGTCGGAAATGATTCCTTCTGCCTGTTACATACATTTGCACGACTTTAGTATACCCTTTTACTCAACGAGTAACGGGTATAAAAATAATAAAAAAAAAATAGAGGGTAGCTAACTTCGGCTCGACCGAAGTTTATATACCCTTGTAGATTGTATGATTTATATAAATTAGTAGCCTGATTCCACTGACACAAATATGTACATTCGGCCAAATATACACATTTTTGACAAGGCCTCCTATATACATTTTCTACACCTAATTTCTATGGCAGCTGTTCTATATAGTTGTCCTATCAAACTTGGTGGAATTATGTGAAAGCATAGATAACTTGTAAATACAAGGTTCGGGGACGTTTGCGTTGAAGACAAAAAAGTTTTTCTCACTAAAACAACATTTTCGACCGATGGTTCCTATGGCAGCTATATGCTTTAGTCATCCGATCTGGCCGGTTCCGACAAATGTGCAGCGTATTTGTACCAAAAGACTTCGTGCAAAGTTTGGTTAAGATAGCTTTAAAACTGACGGCGGAGATAGCATAGAAACAGACGGACGGACAGACGGACATGGCTATATCAACTCAGCTCGTCATCCTGATCAAAAATATATATACTTTGTGTGGTCGGAGATGCTTCCTTCAATGCGTTACAAACATCTGGACAATTTTAATATACCCTCTACAAGGTTATAACAATTTTAATATACCCTCTACAAGGGTATAAAAATAGGGAAAGCTAACTTCGGCTCGACCGAAGTTTATATACCCTTGTAGCTTGTTTAATTTACAGAAATTCAGGTTTTAAATGTTTTTCGTCGAACATTTTTAGCTGAGTTATTTTCCAAACTCAGCAATAGATGGCGCCACTACTTTGACCATTTGCTTGTCAGTTTGTTATATGGCAGCTATCCGACATATTCATCAGATTTGGATCAAACTCGTCAAAATTGTGTGGAAACCGATAATATTCACAAGAGGAAAGCTTAAAGACGCTACCATTGAAAGCAAAAAAGTATTTCTCACTTGAACTACTTTTTCAACCGATCGTTCCTTTGGCAGCTATATGCTATAGTCATCCGATTTGAATTAAACTTGGCAGAATTGTGTGGTGGCATATAATATTGATCAGTAACAAGTTTCAGAGCGATTGCATTGAAAACAAAAAAGACTTTTTCTTTGAACTAATTTTTGTATGGCAGCTATACTATATAGTTGTCCGATTTTCATTAAACTTAGTGGAATTATGTAAAATCATAGATAACTGAAAAATGTGTTTGGGGGCGTTTGCATTGAAAACAAAAAAGTTTTTATCATTAAAACTAGTTTTTTGACCGATCGTTCCTATGGCAGCTATATGCTATAGGCATCCGATCCGGCCGTTTCCGACAAATGTGCAGCGTATTTGTACCAAAAGGCTTCGTGCAAAGTTTGGTTAAGATAGCTTTTAAACTGACGGAGGAGATAGCATAGAAACAGACGGACGGATGGACAGACGGACATGGCTATATCAACTCAGCTCGTCATGCTGATCAAGAATATATATACTTTATGTGGTCGGAGATGCTTCCTTCTATGCGTTACAAACATCTGGACAATTATAATATACGAATCGTATTTTGGTTCCGGTTCTGGTACGTACCGAAACCTATGTATCGGTAAAAGGTTCTGTTTTGGTTCTAACATTATTTCGGTAAACGGTTCAGTATTGGTACTTGGATTTCTATTTCGGTATGCCGGTACGTACCGGTATGTACCGGACAAATATATAGAGGAGGGGTCATTGGTTTTGCGTCCATCCGATTTCTTAGCAAAGACACAATCCCATGTGTTCTACCGAGATTCTCAAAAGTTCGAAGCAATCTCATGGATTTTAAGCTGGTCATTAATGTATAACCTAGTTTCACTGACACATATGTATATGTACATTTTCAAATTTGGTTATTCCACTGGAAATGTACATTCTCAAAACAAAAAGCATAGTACGTTTAGTAAAAATACTCATAGTTTTCAGGGCGAATAACAAAATATTTTCAAATTGTAGAAAATTGGGGGAAAAAAGTTTTTATAGGAGGCCATGTCATAAATATGTACATTTGTCCGAATGGACATATATGTGTCAGTGGAATCAGGCTATTAGACGCACAACACATTTTTCATTCGAAACAATTGAGTAAACAATTTGGGTAAAGCCAAAGTTATGAGCACTTTGGAACGCGATAAAATGGACTTCTATCACTCACAACTTGTGAGTCACAAGGCCTTTCCAATTGAAAAATTGACAAAATAACGTAAAGTTTTAAGAATTGCTTCCAATTCAGCATAGTTGGCTTCGTAAATCAAGGAATTAGTCGGAGTAAACGCAATCCTTTCAACTGTGCAACGTACCATTTTAAATCCAAAACATCCTAAAGGTCTAAAAATTAAAAAAAAAATCACCTCTAAATGCCATTTGCAAGCAAAAAAGACTCCAATTGTCAAGAGATTATATGATGTCGACTGTTCAATCCGACACGACTTAACAAATGGCGATCGGCTGTTTTTACTGAGGAAAATCGTTTTAATTTAGACGGCCCCGATGGATACCAATGCTATTTTCATGATTTGCGAAAGAACGAAGTTTATTTAAGCCGCCATCATTGCCGAGAGGGCGGAATTTTGGTTTGGGGAGCGATAACATTTTATAGAACGATTAACTTCATTTTTATTGAGCAAAGTATGAACGGCGTGCGCTTCCAATTATTACTTGAATCTGAATTCCCAAAATTAAGTGAGCTATTCGGAAAAATTCCATGGATTTATTAACATGGCAATGCTTCTATTCCTTAAGCTCGAGATCTTAAATCGATTATTTGGAGCCAAAACGCTAGTGTCATGACTTGACCACCATAGTCTAGAGAACTAAACGTAATTAAAAATATATGGGGATGGCTTAATATATGAAGGTGGAAGACAGTACGAAACAAGAAATCGTTAATTTTAGCAATTAAACTAGTTTGGAGCAATATTTCGTTGAACTTTATAAATACCCTGTCCTGCTCTATGAATGACCGGATTTTCGAAGTTATAAAATAAATTGAAATTGAAATTAAATAACCAAGGAGGGAGCGCTCATTACTTAAAATAGTCAAAAAATAAAATAGTAAAAATAGTAAAATAGCCAATCCATTATGAATTTTTTTTCAATTACAAATAAAATAAAACAAACGAGAAAGCAAAGCTAACTTCGTCTGTACCGAAGTTTTTATACACTTGAAAAAGCTCGCTACAAAGGTTTGCGATTTCGACCAAACTTCGCCTATTTTAATAATGACCGAGTTTGAGAGCGCTAACATTGAAAACAAAAAAGTTTTTCTTACAATAACCGATTTTCCGAACGATCGTTTCTATAACAGCTACAAGAAGTTGTCATCCGATCCGGGCGGTTCCGACATATTAGCAGCGTGCAGCGAAAAGAAGACTCTGTGCAAAATTGCGATAGCTTCAAAACTGAGGGACTAGTTTGCGTAGAAACAGACAGACGGACAGACGGACGGACGGACAGACAGACGGACGGACAAAGCTCAATCGACTCAGCTCGTCATGCTGATCAAGAATATATATACTTTATGTGGTCGGAGATGATTCCTTCTATGCATCGCAAACTCCTTGGCAAAATTATAATACACTTTTCAAGTGTATAAAAATGGAATTGGATGGTGGAATCTTTATTACATTTGAAAAGTGTATTATAATTTTGCCCAGGAGTTTCCAACGCATAGAAGGAATCATCTCCGGCCACATAAAGTATATATAATATTATATATTCTTGATCAGCATGACGAGCTGAGTCTATTGAGCTTTGTCCGTCCGCCTGTCTGTTTCTACGCGAACTAGTCCCTCAGTTTTGAAGTTATCGCAATTTTGCACAGAGGCTTCTTTTGGCTGCACGCTGCTAATATGTCGGAACCGCCCGGATCGGATGACTACTTCTTGTAGCTGCTATAGAAACGATCGTTCGGAAAATGGGTTATTGTGAGAAAAACTTTTTTGTTTTCAATGTTAGCGCTCTTAAACTCGGTCATTATTAAAATTGAATGTTTTTAAGCTGATCTGCGAAGTTTGGTCGAAATCTGTAACTTTTGGAGCGAGCTTTTTCAAGTGTCGTAAAACTTCGGCACAGACGAAGTTAGCTTTCCTTTCTCGTTAAAGATAATTTCATTTACATCTTAACCGCGACTACGCCGTAAATGGTCCATTCGGATGGTCCAATTTTGGATCACTCTTTCCAGCATTGCTACGGGTATCTCGCAAATTACGCGCGAAATGTCGGCTTCCTAGTCTTAAATCGTAACTGGCTTATCGCCGAAGATTTTTGACTTCACGTAACCCCACAGGAAAAAGTGTTGTAGTGTGATATCACATGATCTAGGCGGACAGTTGATAGGTCTGGAACGCGAAATAAGTTGCTCACCGAAATGACTTTTCAATAAAGCCATTGTTTTGAGCGTTTTGTGTTCCGTATCACCGTCTTGCTGAAACCAAATGTCGCCGACATCAAGGGCTTCAGATTCAGGTGACAAAAAGTAATTGATCATGGTAGCGCTTGCCATTAACGGTTATGTTCTGTCTGGCCTCATTCTTAAAGAAATTCGGACCGATGATTCCAGCAGCCCATAAGTCACACCAAACAGTGCATTTTTGTAGATGTAACGGTAGTTTGAGAGTCTCTTCGGGTTGCTCATCAGCCCAAATGCGACAATTTTGTTTGTTGAAGTATCCATTTAGCCAGATATGTGCGTCGTCACAGAACAAAATTTAGCGCGAAAACAGCGGATCTTCATTGCGCTGTTGCAGAGCCCATTGACTGAAATTCAAGCATAAATACAATTCTGGCGGCTTCAATTCTTGAACGATTTGGATTTTGTAAGCCTTTAAACCAAGATCCTTGCCCAAAATTCGCCAAGTTGTCGAATACGATAAATCCAAATGTTGAGATCGGCGTCGAATCAATAGATCACGGTCTGCAGCCACACTCTCCACTGCAATCGCAATATTCTCCTTGCTACCTCCTGGATGTGGTCTATTTGGTCGCGTATTATCCAATAACGTACACTGAGACTCAAATTTATCGATGGAATTGCGAAAAGTGGTCTCGGAAGGTCGATGATGCACACCATCTGTCGCAGCTAAATGCATTTAAATTATCGCTTCAGGCCCGCCGCTATGCAAATACCGATAAGTTCAATAGCATAAATGTTGTATATCGATATTATTATTATTGATAGAGAAGAAGAAAGAAGTTGTGAAATTTCCGAAATAAAGTTAAGTTCTTTTCCTTAATAAAAATATAAGACTTAGTGGTCCTTCGATCGAGATTGCTTTATTGCTAATCAGCATTATAGAGTGTGTGTGGCTGATGCGGGAGGTATGGGTTCAATCCCGCCTCGGACCATCGAATAAAAAAATTTGTTTTCTTTCTTTAGAAAATAGCTTTTACACATCCGGTCACCTTCAGCAGCTATTGGCGCCAGATGTGAAGTAACTAGCCATGAAAAAGCAAAAAAAAGGTTCAAATTTTCCCGTTAGGATTCGGCCTTAAAATGTAGGTCCCTTTCGCTTGTGCGAAAAATTATAAGCACACACTGTCGAGCCAATTTTACATTACATTTACATTACTATAGAAATACAGTCCATAAAACAACAAAAACATACCAGATGTGTCATTGGAGCGAGCAGCAGCTTGGCCGGATCAATTCCTGGAAATCGCAAGCACTGCGAGAAATTCACTTCGCAATATTCCGCAAATTAGTGACAGAAACATTAATTAAGCGCCAGCTTCGTAGTTTCGAAGGCATCTATTACGAAATTTCTCAAAAAGCAGAGCACGAGCAGACAATTGTGAAGGAACTCGGCGAAAACGCTCTTGTGCGTGTGTACATTGTCTACATTGGCGCCGGTGAAAATGCGACAAAAAAGGACATGGCGACACAAAATTGTAATTGTAAGATTGTATCTCGTTTGCCGCATCCAAAAGCGCTGATGGGTCAAATGCTTCGGTTCTAAAGGAGAAATTGGTCATTCTGGAACAAGTTCACGACATGGATGCAGAAAAACTGGAGATAAATCGAAAAATGTGCGAAAGGGAGGATGAACTTAGGCAAATCAGGCATGCAGAAGAAGAAGTATTGGTGAGTAAAAAAAAGTGTTCTGAAAGCCAGGTCTGTTCTAACAGATTGTTCTTCTTCTGAATCAACTCGATCGAAAAACTCTACCCGTCATCGAATCGTTCGAACGCACTTCGGAGTGGGGTTATTCACATCGCTGGACAGAAGTGCAATATGAGCACGAGTGCAATATGAGCACGAACGCTGCGGCTTCAGTCATGGCCAAAATGCTGGCACGGCAGAATTTCAGCGTCAAGCACCTGCAGTTCGATGGCACATCAGCATTCAACTGGAGACTTCATCAACGAATTGAAAGCTACAAGCAAGCAATGTGGATTTTCCAATGGGTATAATGTTCAAGGTCTCTCGAATGCGCTAAAAGAGCCGGAGAGGGAAAAAGTTCCACTCTTGCTGATTTCGGCAAAGAACCCAAGCTAAATTATATCCATCCTAGACAAAGTTTATGGCGGTCCTGAGAAAGTAGCATGCTCTAAGCAAATGCAACATATTTTTAAAGGCGGATGTCCAAAAAAGATGGGACTTCTTAGCCAACCGACACAAAACTTATTATTGTTGTTTCATAAAGGACAATGCACCGAAAGATTTTCTTCAGAAAACTTCAGTGGATGCGTCGTAGAATCCGAAAAGAGAGTTTTGCTAAAAATGTCATAGTCCATCATAGTCCACGGCGAAAAATTATCGAAAGAAGTTATACCATTTCTGGATGAAGGCAGCACATGTACAATCTGTGACGTCCACAGATACGAAGCGGAAGCAGAATCGGCGAATATAAACCTCAGTGCCAAAAATGGTACAAGACATCTACTGAAGGAAGCTACCATCACAACAATTTAATTACAATAAGCTAAAACTGACTGGCGCTGCAGAAATCATCAACATTATCAAAATAATAATTGAAATACACTCAAAGGCTGTATTTGAACTGCGTCAATTTATATCAAACACCGACGAGTGATGCAAAGTATCCCGAAAAATCTGAGAGCAACCAAGGCAGGGGCTAAGATCGGTGATAAGACAGATGTACAACAAAAATTACTGGGTATGTTGTGGGACGCAACAAGCGACATTTTCACATACTCAACAAAAACGATGCACAAACTTTCAAATGAAACCTTGGATGGTAGCCTCCCACCAACAAAGAGGAAAATATTGTCGGCCATCAATTCATTATCTGATCCATTGGGTCTCATGACACCAGTAACAATTAAAGGACGGATTTTCATGCGAGACGTATGGGAGACCTGCATAGGTTGGGATGACACAATCAAAGGCAAATTATTTGACAAATGGCACAATTGGCTAAAGGTCTTGAAGTCAATTGAAGGTTCAAAAATTCCAACATGCTACAGTCTGAATCTGCCAACAGCAGAACGAGTCGAAATTCACGTTTTCAACTATGCCAGCAGTAAAGCTTATTCGTCGGCAGTGTATAAGTTAACAAGTAACCCTCGCACTACGTTTAGTTCTGTAAATATGTTAAATTCAGCATTTTAATGATCTCATGCTTTGGTGAGTGAGAGCGCGGGAGGCTGAGAGCCAGAGCAAACGTCACACACAGAAATGTTGAATTTCCAAAGCAGTTCCAGATTTACATACATAATATATGCATGAGCAAATTTTTCCATGACATATTTTTTTTATACCCTTATAGAGGGTATATTAAAATTGTCCAGATGTTTGTAACGTCTGTTTCTATGCTATCTCCTCCGTCAGTTTAAAAGCTATCTTAACCAAACTTTGCACGAAGCCTTTTGGTACAAATACGCTGCACATTTGTCGGAACCTGTCGGATCGGATGACTATAGCATATAGGCTGCTATAGGAACCATCGGCCAAAAAAGTAGTTTAAGTGAGAAAAACTTTTTTGTTTTCAATGGTTGCGACTTTATACTTTCGAGTTATGAATATTATCGGCTTCCACATCATTTTGGGGAGTTTGCTGCCATATAACTGGCAAGCCAATGGTCAAAGTAGTGGCGCCATCTATTGCAAATATACAAATATTTCCAAATTCGTATATATAAGTTTTCTATGCTTTTTCATAATTCCACCAAGTTTGATGAAAATCGGACAACTTTATAGTAAAGCTGCCATATTCGGCCAAGTTAAATCCAAATCGGATATCGGATGACTACAGCATATAGCTGTAGTAGGGACGATCGGTCGAAAAAGTAGTTCTAGTGAGAAAAACTTTTTTGTTTTCAATATAATATAAACTATACTAAGAGCAAAGTATTAAGAGCTATTTATTTAAACGTGTTGTCTTGCCGCCGAAACTCTTGCAACTGTGTTTCTTCGAGATGGGCGACGCGCTCTCCCGATATCATGCATGGTAATCGATCAATGAGCATCGATATGATAGTGGTGGCAGACAATAGCGGTCAATTAATGGCGGTCAATTCAAATTTCTCGAACTCGCAACATCCCGCCCACCGTAAAACGACTCCTAAGTTTTACCTAAAACATCCAAGACTGCTAGCTTCGGAACCGGGCGCTTGAGAATACCGGTTGATGTCTGAACTTCAGCTAACCTTACATGACCATCCTTAGCAGGTATGGTTCTCACTATAATTCCCCTTTTAAAACACCCTCTGGACTGATTATCCTCACAAATAATAACCACGTCACCTTCAGTTATTGGCTTGGTGCGTACATGCCATTTCGTACGCCTCGTCAGAGTTGGCAAGTATTCTCGTATCCATCGACGCCAGAAGCAATTTTTTAATTGTTGAGCCATGCAATATTGTTTTCTAAGGCACAAATCACTATCGTCCCCTGGAGTTTGTGTTGAGTTTGTAGAACCGAGCAGAAAATGATTCGGTGTAAGTGGCTCCGGATCATCTATATTTACTGGCAAGTGGGTCAATGGACGGCTATTTATTATGTTTTCGGCCTCGATTAGCAAGCTTCTTAAAGTCTCCACCTGTGGGGCTTTCTCTTTCAATGTTACAGCCAATACTCGCTTTGTAGTCCTCACCATGCGTTCCCAGCATCCTTCTGAGCTCGGATTGGAAGGGCAATTGAATTGCCATTCAATGCCTTTCTTCGATATTTCGGACTTGATGTAGTCCCAGTCAAACAAATCTTTTGCTTTTCTTATTTCCTTGTCGGCACCAACGAAATTAGTTCCCATGTCCGACCTAATCTTTACAGGGATACCTCTCCTGTTGACAAAATTCCTTATGCATAAGATGCATGCATCCGTGGACAAATCTGCAGCAAGTTCCATATGTACTGCTCTAACTGTCAGACATTTAAAAAGTGCTACCCATCTTTTTTCATGCCTACGCCCAATCGTGACCATAACTGGTCCAAAGTAATCCAATCCAACAAAAGAAAACGGCCGTTGAAATGGTGTCACTCTATCTTTTGGTAATTGTCCCATTAATGGGGGCACTGGTTTCGACATCTCATTTTTACAATGCTGACATGCCGATTTTGCTCGCTTAACAGATTTTCGCAAGTTTATAATCCAAAATTTACGCCTTATCTCATTTACAATAAGCTCTTCGTTTTGGTGGTGGTAAACTTCATGATACCATTTTACAATTAATTCAGTCAATGCGTGGTGTGACGGCAATATTACTGGATGACGTGATCTTTCCGATATGGCCATAGCATAATCCAGCCGTTCTCCAACAGTTATAATTACGTCTGCATTCAATATAGGCGTTAAAGAATAAATGCAACTATTCTTTGAGACAGTTCCTGACTCATTTAAATCCTCGATCTCCTGTCCATAAGCTTGTTTCTGGGCTATTTCACATAAGATCACTTCTGCCTTGTGCAATTCACGAATTGTTAATTCTCCTCGATCTTCTGTATGGCTTAGTCCACGACATTTATGTACAAATCTCCATGCCCAGCCCATTGTGCGTTTCAGACGCAGGTAATTCGAAAATCGATTGAATTCGATCACTGGTTCGCTAAACACAGCCATTACATTTTTTCGACGCTCGGCGAAATCATCTGGAGAATGACCAAAATCCATTGGGGGCCAATATTGTTTATCCATAAGTAGAAACTCAGGTCCATTAATCCAAACGTTTCCTGGTATATAATCTGCATGTTTGTTGGTTTTTGTGGCTTTGTCCGCTGGATTTAAGTCTGTTGGTACCCAAAGCCAATCATTTTCGTCAGTAGAATCCAAAATCTCGCTCACGCGATGAGCAACAAACTGCTTATATTGCCGATGGTCTGATCGAATCCATGAGATAACTGTTTTTGAGTCTGACCATAGAGTAACAGACTTCACTTTCACGTCATGACACTCCAAAACCGTTTTCCTTAGCCGCGTGCCCAGCACTGCCGCTTGCAATTCTAATCTGGGAACTGACAACATTTTCAATGGAGCGCATCTAGTTTTTCCCGACACGAATATTATCTTAACCTCGCCACCGCATAATACACGCCATTATGCTACTGCTGCGAATGCTTGTTCTCTTGCATCCACAAAGATGTTCAACTCTATGCAATAATTTGTCTTCAAAAATTCTGGTGAATAGCATCTTTTCAATTTAAAGTCCTTTACCTTTTCAAATTGAAGAACCCATTGCCTAAAGCAGGCATAAATTTTATCAGGTAACAAATCATTCCAATGGATTCCTGTGCGCCACACATCCTGAATCGAAACTTTACCATATATCATCAGATCTGATAGCATTCCAAAGGGATCATACACGGACATAACAAGACTCAACAACTGACGTTTCGTGGGACACTTGATACCCAATGCAATGTCTTTGTCCACGCGATTCAATTTCAATTCAGGTCAAACACAAATTCGTCCCTTTGACTATCCCAATACATGCCCAGAATTTTATCTACTGAGCCATTGTCCATACTGATTGCTTCTTGAACCTGGTCATCCTCATTGACCTCATTTAACATTTGCTGGACTTCCTTCGAAGTTGAGACAAATCCTCTCAGCTCAAAATTTCCCATCTTATGCACCCTTTTTACTTCAACTAATTGCAGAGGCCTCTTCTTCTGATTCAAAACTGGCGACGAAATCATCCACATAATGTCTTGACTTGATGGCGTGAATTACTTTATCCCTATAAATTGTAGCGTTCTCCGCGTTTAGATTCTTTATATATTGGGCACAACAGGGAGAGCAAGCCGCTCCAAATATCATGACTTTCATTTTGTACGTGTCCACTTCCTTGTTTTTATTGCCATGTCTCCATAAAAATCTTAGGGAATCTTGATCAGCTTCGCAAACCTGCACCTGCAGGAACATTTCCTTGATGTCAGCACATACAGCAACTAAGCCTTGACAAAACTTAAACAGAATTTCTGTTAATGGCGGGTTTTTATCGGGTCCCTTCAAAAGTTTGGAGTTCAGTGACACTCCATCTATAGATGCTGCTGCATCAAAAACCAATCTCATTTTCTTAGGCTTGTTAATGTTATAAACGCCGAAATGAGGTAAGTACCATGTACGTGGACCAACTAATGCAGCTTCCTCTTGGGACAACTTAACTGCGTATCCCTTTAGTACAAAATCCATTATTGCTTTACCGTATTCCTTCATTTTTCCCAAACTGTGCATCTTATTTTCAACTCCGTGCAATCTTTTCAGTGCCATTTCATAGCTTTCTGGGAAATGGATTTCGTCTTCCTTCCAAAGAAGACCAGTTTCATATGACCTTTCCAATTGTTTTGTGGTGCTCTTTAGAATGTTCTTAGCTCTGGCTACGCTAGCTGATTCCAATGGCTCCTTTACTGCCTTTACCCCGAAGTTTTCCGTAGTAAAGTAATCTGCCACAATCTGATGCATTTCTGTTTCGATTTCTTCATCTTGTATACGTGCATGAAACACCACTGACAATATTGGAGAGCTCTCCTTTTGGATCCCTGTTGATCCATAAATGCACCCCCCTAATGGTGTCTTTGCCGCAATCAAATTTCTGTCTAGATATACGCTCTTAATTGTTGAAACCAAGTGACAATTATTAATTCCAATCAATAGCGTTGGATCCGCGTCAGCATATCCTTTAATTGGCAAATTTCTCAACCTTCCGTATGTTTCCTTTAGCTCATCAACATTTACGGATTGTAGTGGTAACTTTAAGTTAGGTACGGTGTTGCCATTAAATTGCAACCATTTTTTACCACCACCACTCGCTCGAATGCGAATATTACATTCCATGGACATAACGTCCGTTGCCCGACTCTCTATCCAATTAAGAGTAAGTTTATTTTTCGGCTCTTTGACACCCATCATATGTGCAAGCTTCTCACTTATCAATGACGCAGACGAACCGTCGTCCAAAAACGTCTATATTTCTATTACTGTATTATTGGACCTGTGATCTCTACAGGAACCACTTTGAACAACAGTTTTGACATACCGGGCTGAATTGTGTTTACCGATACTTCGTGTGATGTGGCATTTTTCTCTTTCGGCTTCTCCTCTGCATGCAATAGTGGATGATGATTTTTCTTGCATCCATTTTTCTGGCATTCTCGTTTATTTCTGCAAGTTTGCACAGTATGTCCTCGTTGAAGACACCCAAAACAAATTCGAAGCCTTTTTACCATAGCCCATCTATCTTTAATGCCTGCCTTTGAAAATACCTCGCACTTATTGAAATAGTGATCCCCTTGACATTGAAAACATTTGATCTTTAACTGTTTCTCAGTTTCCCCAGTTTTCTTTGTAGTTTGCATAACCGATTTTTGCTGACCTTTATATTTGGCTTGTTGCGCTCCTGTCGAGCAAACTACTGCTGCTCTTGAAATGCTCTTCGATAATTAGCTAGCCAAATACTAAAGTCTTGTAGATTGGGAAACGATTGAAATGTCGATGTGTATTCTATCCATTGAATACGTTTTGACATGGGCATCTTCCCCACCAATTGTTCAATCAGTGAAGGATTCTGCAAATACTGCGTAGCATTTGCCGAATGCAAAAATATGACTAAATTTTCAACTTTTTTGGCGAATGGAACCATATTTTCTAGATTGTTTTCTGTAACGGTCGAAATCTGCTTAACCATATCCATTTGGCTTTTTATCAACAATTCCGGCCTACCATATGTGAACTCTAGTCTGCTCATGATATGATTAACATTTAATGGACTGATCAATAAACCCTTTACTTCATCTTTAGCTGTTCCTTTCAGGCCTTTTTGCAACCTTAACAAATTTCCCAAATTTGTGTACCCATATGCGTTGGATGATTCCCTAAACATTGTTGAAAACACGGGCCAAGCTTCTGGGTTGCCATTGAACTCCGGCAAGTCTATTAATTTTCTTGGACTCATATATGGGGAGAGTTGCGATTCGAACCTATTGCCATTGACATTAACCATCCCCATTGAACCACCACCACCATTTTGCCCATACATACCAAGACCATGTGCACCTCCAGCAGTGCCAACACCATTTGCGCCTCCAACAGCTCCAGAACCATGTGCGCCTCCAACAGCGCCAAGACCATGTGCACCTCCAGCAGTGCCAATACCATATGTGCCTCCAATAGCGCTAGAACCATATGCGCCTCCAATAGCGCCAGAACCATGTGCGCCTCCAACAGTGCCAGAACCATATGCGCCTCCAATAGCGCCAGAACCATGTGCGCCTCCAACAGCGCCAGAACCATGTGCGCCTCCAACAGCGCCAAGACCATGAGCACCTCCAGTAGTGCCAATACCATATGCGCCTCCAATAGCGCCAGAACCATATGCGCCTCCAATAGCGCCAGAACCATGTGCGCCTCCAACAGCGCCAGAACCATGTGCGCCTCCAACAGCGCCAAGACCATGAGCACCTCCAGTAGTGCCAATACCATATGCGCCTCCAATAGCGCCAGGACCATATGCGCCTCCAATAGCGCCAGAACCATGTGCGCCTCCAACAGCGCCAAGACCATGTGCACCTCCAGTAGCGCCAATACCAAATGCGCCTCCAATAGCGCCCACATCCTGTACGATGCCAGACCATTTAGGAATTGCACCGCTTTCTTTGGACGGTTTATTAACATGTCTGTGCACATCGTCTTGTTGTCCAGCTGAATCTTCCATTGCTTCTTTTGCAGATGGGTATTCCAGTCCTGTCAACCTTTTCTCCATGTTGCCCACCTGGCCGGCCAATTCTGCTTGAGAAGCTGACATATTTTTCAGCAGGCCCATAACTTCCCGCAAGAGTTCCTCGTTTGAATCCTTTTTCTTTGAGTTGTCGATAATTGTATCCTCTAACTCCAATCCTATCTCGTCCTTTGTTTCCTCCAAGTCGGATGCCATCTCGTCATCTGATTTTGATTGACCGGTTGGCGTCGGTGTGGATTTACCAGCCATTTGGCTCGAATCAAATTCCAAGCGTTTCTTACTGCGTAAATTCATCTGCCTCTTCACACGCTTCTCGAGTTTTCTGCTTGCAGCTTCTTGACGATCACCTGTTTACAGTTAATGTAAATATTTAATCCGTCGGAAGTTCAATTATAAAATGTTCTCGGACGACTTGCACTTTCAGCACTTTTATCAGTTTAAATAAAAGTCAACGATTAAATAAAATCACGTTTAAATAAAAATCACGTTTAAATAAAAATCACGTTTAAATAAAAATGTCAAAGTTTAAGTAAAAATGTTCACAGGCGTGTGAATTAAACTTTGATGCCACCTCGTGTGGCTATGACCAGTTCGAACTATGACTTGCCACCCATTGGCCAATAACACAAACAACACCAAATAGAATAGCTTAAGTTTATTATCCAGACAAATAGGATACAACGATTACTAAACGACGTAATATAAACTATACTAAGAGCAAAGAGCTAAGAGCTAAGAGCTATTTATTTAAACGTGTTGTCTTGCCGCCGAAACTCTTGCAACTGTGTTTCTTCGAGATGGGCGACGCGCTCTCCCGATATCAAGCATGGTAATCGATCAATGAGCATCGATATGATAGTGGTGGCAGACAATAGCGGTCAATTAATGGCGGTCAATTCAAATTTCTCGAACTCGCAACACATGAATATTATCGGTTTCCACACAACTTTGGGGAGTTTAATGAAAATCGGATGAATATATCGTATAGCTGCCATATAACAAACTGGCAAGAAAATTGTCAAAGTAGTGGCGGCATCTATTGCTGAGTTTGGGGAATAACTCAGCTAATATTGTTCGACACTGAAATTACATTTTGGAATGAAAATCATTTAAAGCCTTCATTTATATAAACTAGATAATCTGCAAGGGTATTTACACTTCGGCAAAGCCAAAGTTTGCTTTTCTCTATATTTATACTCTGTACCAAAGGTACACAGAGTATATTAAGTTTGTGCAAAAGTATGTAACAGGGAGAACGAATCATTTCCGACCCTATAAAGTATATATATTCTTGATGAGCATTAACAGCCGAGTCGATATAGCCGTCTGTCTGCCCGTCGGTATGAACGCACAGATCTCAGAGATGGTAACAGATAAAGGCTTGACATGTATGTCTCATATATTTCTTATACTTGCAGGTAGATCAAGTTTATTTTCAATTTATGCCACGCTGCTAATATGTCGGAACCGACCGGATCGGATGACTATATCTTATAGCTGCCATAGGAACCATCGGTCAAAAAATGGGTCTTAGTGAGAAAAACTTTTTTGTTTTCAATGTTAGCGGCCTTAAACTCGGCCATTATTAATATTATATGCTATCTTATAGCTGTCATAGGAACCATCGGTCGGGAAATGGGTCTTAGTAAGAAAAACTTTTTTGTTTTCAATGCTAGCGTCATAAAACTTGGGCATAATTAATATTATATGTTTTCAAACAGATTTGCAGATTTGGTCAATATCGGATGACTACAACATATAGCTGCCATAGGACCGATCGGTCGGAAAATGGGTCTTAGTGAAAAAAACATTTTTGTTTTCAAGTAAATCGTTCTTAAAGTCGGTGATTCTTAATATTAAACGCTTTCAAACTAATTTGAAAAAGTTGATCGACATCGGGTGACTATATCTTATGGTTGCCATAGGACCGATCGGACGAAAATAGCTCTTAGTAAGAAATTTTTTTTTGTTATTAATGTTAGCGTCTTTAATCTCACTGATTACTAATTCTGTATGCTTTCAAAAAGATTCGCGAAATTTGGTCGAAATCAGATGTTTTTCTGTCGAAAAATGCGTTTTAGTTAAAAATTTTTTAGATTTTTATATAAGCGTTCTTAAACTCTGACATTTCAAAAACAGCCATTTGCAAGGGTATAAAAACTTCGGCACAGACGAAGTTAGCTTGGCCTTCTCGTTTTTTTAATGATTTCGGGTGAACTTTAGAAGTTATCGGTGTCACCGCAAAAGGTCTACTTGTAAAACATGGGCCGATAAATATATCGATGACTTTTTGAATAATTAATCTTTTCTTTTCCAATTTTGGGTGAAATCAAGTTAAGCATTACATAATAATGTTGTATTGTTACTTTAACAAAATAACTAAAATTACTGATAAAAAAATGTATTTAAAATACCTGCTTTTCGCTCGTCTAAACTCGCCTGACCCCTTAAGAAAATTTAAAATTAAAATAATTGTGTTACATTTCAATAATTCTTTTGATAATAAATTAGAAAGAAATTAAATTAAATAGTTTTCTGCATAGTACATAAAGCTACAAAGTTTTTAAAACCGTTACTCGTAGAGTAAAAAGGGAATACTAAAGTCGTGCAAATGTATGTAACAGGCAGAAGGAATCATTTCCGACCATATAAAGTATATATATTCTTGATCAGCATCAACAGCCGAGTCGATATAGCCATGTCCGTCTGTCCGTCCGTCTTTATAAACACCTTGATCTCAGAGACTAGAAGAAGAGCTAGAGCAACAGAATTTGAAATGTAGACTCCTACTGTCTGCACGCAGATCGAGTTTATTTCAAATTTGTAGCACGCCCTCCCCCGCCCCCACAATAAAAAATGTTGAATAACTCCCACAATTTTAAAGATATCGGTCTCAAATTTAAAACGTACATTTATATTCGCAATATCTATAAGCCCTAAAAATATAAAGATCAGATGATAAATGGCCGAGTTAAAAATGTTGCATACTTTTCGGTTATCCCACCTCAGGAACACAGGAAGGCTATAAAACATTTCTTCCATGAGTAACGGTTATTTCGAAGTCGTTTAGAGCCGACTTTAACTTACGCTCTCTTTCAATATAGTCAGGGGTGCGTCTAACCTATTGACTAGGAGTGTAGATAGCCGAGTTCAAAAAATGTTGCATACTTTAACGGGCATATTGAATTCGAACAGGGCCGACCTTAACTTCGGTTTTTTTTTTAGTTTTTGTCTCTGTGGGTGTGCAGTTTTCCTGATTACTCTTTACGCCGTTGATAAGCTCGCTTGAACATCAGTTTATTCCATGAAACCTTTCGATTGTTAACGCCCTTGAAGTTTTTCTATGCTTCTATGTTCGATTTTTATTCCAAAGCTAAAACAGTTCTTCTTTAGCCCTTATTTAAAGATATTAAATAGTTTATGCAAGATAACTAATATTAAATTTGGGGACTTTAAGCTCATCACGCAAAATAAGTGCAAGCTTTTTCATCGAAAATAAAACAAAACAGCATAGACTAAGTTGTCTGCAGAACGCTATATAAATGACCCCATCCTTGAATTACCCTACTTAATTAATCCCATGAATTAAAATCACTTTGAATATATAATACGAAGTCACTATTTTGCTTATGGTTAATTCACGAGTAGCGATCATCTCCAATTTGTTACTTTGTTCATTAAACACACACAAAATTTAACTCGATCTTTTTATTTAAAACTATTAAGTAAATTGGCAATAAAAAATAATATCTCATCGAAACAGACTATATAACGGTTCTCTTATCGAGCTTTATTTTCTTGACCGCAAGATCACAAATAAGAAATACAAAAACAAACAAAAAATACGAAGTTGCGTGCAAAATGAAAATTTAAATAATCAAAAACAAATGAGTAAAAGGGTGCGCTAATTTGATGACGGGAAGTGTATGATATATAATAGAAGTCGAATTTTGATCTAGATTATACATATTGTGCAGCTATTAAAGAACTTATTATTGCCAAAACTCCGTTAAAATAGCTTTAATTTCATGGTTGCTAAGAGTTTATAACCGATAACTTGGTCGTCTCGCCCATAGGTTGGCTGCGCTGCATTCTGCTGCTACTAAGGTAAAGGTAAAATTGGAACAAACAGCACCTCCAAGAGGGCCAGGGCCAAGCTTCTCTCAATCTCTTGAAGTTGGTGCTTATAATTTTTCGCACAAGAGAAAGGGGGACCTACAGTTTAACGCCGAGTCCGAACGGCAATAGTTAGAGAATTTTTGCTATTTCATGGCTAGTTACTTCACAGCTGGCGCCAGTAGGTGGTGAAGGTGATCGGGTGTGTAAAACTTTTTTCTAAAGAAAGAAAAAACTTTTCCTATTAGATGGTCCGAGGCGGGATCAACCCCACAACCTCCCGCACCAGCAGCCTCACATACAACTGGTACGCCACACCCGACCAGCAGCTAAATTCATACTGAACATACCCTTTTGCAGGTACAGAGTACTTTTCAGTCATGCGTGGCCGATTTTTTCACTTGTTTTTAAAAGTTTGGCAGGAATTTTAAGCTTAGCTTAGCAGGATCACTCTTTATAAAAAAAATTTAAATACTGAAGACTATTTGTGCTGATTATCAATCTAATTTGTTTCTATTTAACTCCTAATTATTTTCAGATCTTACGAGTTGACTCGGAAAGACAGACTCTATAAAAATATTGAACGTATGCAGCATTTACGGGGAATGAAGCATTTCGACATTGTCCCACAGTCTTTTATTCTACCTCTTGAATATCGGGATCTAATAATTGCGCATAACAAACATCGAGGACCGTGGATAGTTAAACCAGCGGCTTCAAGTAGAGGACGAGGGATTTTCATTGTCAATTCGGTAAAAATATCAAACTTTTCAACATTCAAGTTTTTAACAATTTCAATTGTAGCCGGATCAGATTCCTCAGGATGAGCAGGTGCTAGTATCGAAGTATATTGCAGATCCACTGTGTATTGATGGTCACAAGTGTGATTTACGAGTCTATGTGTTGGTCACATCCTTTGACCCACTCATTATTTATCTGTACGAAGAGGGCATTGTTAGGTTGGCAACTGTTAGATACGACAGACACGCTGATAACCTATGGAACCCTTGTATGCATCTATGCAACTACAGCATCAATAAGTACCATTCTGATTACATTAGATCCTCAGATGCGCAGGATGAGGATGTCGGTCACAAATGGACACTGTCCGCACTGTTGAGGCATCTGAAACTTCAGGGTTGTGATACACACTTGCTTATGCTGAACATCGAAGATTTAATAATTAAAGCTGTCCTTGCCTGTGCTCAAACAATTATTTCCGCGTGTCGAATGTTCGTTCCCAATGGCAACAACTGCTTCGAACTTTATGGCTTTGATATACTAATCGACAATGCGCTAAAGCCCTGGCTATTAGAAGTAAATCTTTCACCATCAATGGGTGTAGATAGCCCGTTGGATACAAAAGTAAAAGCATGTCTTATTGCAGATTTATTAACATGCGTTGGCATTCCAGCTTATAGCCCAGAAATGAGATCGAACTATGACAGTAAGTGGTCGCGATTTCGTAGTTCCAGCTGCCAAAGAAGAGCAGAAGCCACAGATTCAGTGTGTAACACATCGAAGAAATCCAAAAAGAAAGGAAGCAGCAGTGGTCTTACTGTGGAAGAGCAGCGCATCCTACGCAACGCAAGACTGCAGTATTCTCGCCGTGGGGGATTTGTTCGTATATTTCCGACCGATGACACAATGCAGCGATATGGAAATTTTTTAGATTCTGCAAATGGGATTCCAATATCTACACCGAATCTGCAAGGTCAAACATTTCAAACGTTAATTATGCAGCACAACTATAATCAAATGCTGCACTCTAACTTATACTGCCAGAATCCAAGGTGTACCAAAGAAGATAACTTTCAGGAAAACCGAGTCAGGCAATATGAACGAGCCTTGGAGACTGACTCAGAAATTCCTTTTGTGAAAAAGCCAGTAGTGGAGAAAAGTGAGGAAGAAGGCAGGAGGCTGCGCAAGCAAATGCTTAAAAAAATTGCAAATGGTTCGGAACTAACACAGTTCCAGGCCCGGCAGACATTTAGTTTATATTTGGAGTCAGTGTTGAGACGTTTGACCCAAGACCCGAAGGACAATCACGAAAAAATAATACTAAAGTTTTTAAACAAATTTGGCGGTGCCGTAAAACCACCAGTATTATTCCGAAATACGCAGAGCATTAAGATTGTCAGCAAAGCGCGTTCTGCAATGGTAGCTAAATTGCTTGGAGATTTTCTTGAATTGTATAAACGAGACACAGAAGCGTATGTGGACTCATTTGACCATTTTGGTATGCTACCGACTAGTGCCTATAATGAGTTTTTAACGCACGCTCAAGAGTCTGACTTGGAGGCCGTGCTAACTCTCCATACAAATGTTACTGGAATAATGCCGTTTTTGTATAATCGTTGTGGCCTGTCAGTGCCCCCAACGCCTCCCATTCCGTCCGGCTTACATGGGTTTTTGAGGGCTCTTCCTTCCATGGTGTCATCTTCTGGGATGGCTAGGGAAGTTAGCAAGTATGATGGATACTTTAAGAATTACGATAAGGACTGCGAAAATGTACAAGAGATGTCTATAAGGTCCAAAAGCACAAGGCGATTCTAAATAATTAAGTTAATTCATGAAACATTTATCGAGTCATATCTATTAAAGCTATAATATTTACAATGTCAATCAGGCCCCGAAACCTATAAATAAATTTTAAAAAATATGAAACTCACATCGACTTCGAAATATATGAACGTGCTTCTAATTGCCTTAAATTCTTATTCAATGCATTTTAAAGTCAAATATATATGCAGTAATCATATTTTCCTATTTGCCTAAACCAAAGCTTTTAATATTTACAAATCTTTATAAGCCAAAGATAAACAAAGTGAAATGCCTCAAAATAAAGAAGATATGCACAAATTATTTCCCGAAATACTTTTTATTTATTTAACTCGGAAATTACACTAGTCTAAGGTAAAAAGTATCCTAAACGTCTTAAGCTGCTTCCTGCTGGAACTATTTCATGATGAATACGCGTGGGCAAGTTAAAGTTATATCTTAGTTTCCGTTTCCAAGATAAAGCGGAAACCCCAATTTTTCGACTTTTTACCGTTCTAGAATTTTTGTAGGTCACACTAAGCATTCAAGGGAAATATAGAAATTCCTTGTAATCTGACTGCTATCATTCAAGAAAATTTTCAATCCTGCGACATTTCCCTAGGTCATATTTATACTATCACCATTGATAATGAATAGTTAACAATTTTTTTGAGGAAGTTCAGTTTGTCGTTAGAAGAGTTCGCACACTTTGTAAGAAACTACGTACTCACAATTGTAGTAGTAGTAATCGTTATTTAAAATATGATAATATAAAAGGTCGATGTAAACAAAATAACATAAGTAGAAGTACAAACTATTTAAACAACGAGTATTTTACATTCAACGTTAATCGACTTGCTTGAAACCGTCCGTCGATCGCCGCACGCTCAGCCTTTGCTGCCAAACCTACTGCACCTGGCTTCCCGGGTCGTCTCCTGATACCAGATCGTTCGGTTAAGCATCATCGGCGTTGCGCAGCGGCTTTACAGGTTATCATTTTTTAAAACTAACCATTTATAATTATATTTCTGTAGAATAGGGATTGACTTAAGTAGTTGACTAAATGTTTCCAATCTTCGCCATTGAGCATACTTAAGATCAGTGTTTGGAAGTACCTAGGTAAATACCTAGGTACATATTTTGTGTACCTTTTACCTTACCTCGGAGTTTTCAAATTCGAGTACGAGATTTTTTCGCTCCGATTACATTATAGCTGAGATGCTGCCGCGCTCTGTCATATTGAAAAGAAAAGTTCCAGGAACCTATTTGTGGCTTTAACTGGACATCCGGTAAACAATCCGTGTTAAAAAAAAAATACGATCCATGCTAGATAAAAGAAAGGTGGACTATCAGCCGTACTCACGTTTTAATTTTCTCTAACATTTTTCGACTTTCAGACTGATTTTGTACTGAAAAACGGTTTTAAATCGCAAAATTTTTACACAAGTGAAAATGGGAGCACGGCTGTATACGAAAAATATCGTCGGTATGTTTCAAAATTCTCATTCTCATTTTATATGTACGACTGCCGATATCTGAAGTTGCAATAACAAAAGTTACTTTTGTGTAACCACTATATAGATAGCAATCTACATTCTCATTCTCTCGTGCTCGCATAAGCGTGCACACACATAAAATAATTGCTACCATATTAGCTGAAGTTCATAGCAAATACCGACTTAGAGATATCCACATGTTAAACAGTTACAGAAAATGCATCCAACTTCTGAAAAGCATTTAAAGTGTACAGTTTTGAAGGAATCACGTGAAGCCTGAGTTTGTACCTATAGAAGAGTCTAATTTAAAGGTAATAGCACAGGATAGTTCTACTGATGCTGAAATTATTTTTCCTAAGCAGTTTAGATGCGCGACACACACTTTGAACTTAGTTGTTTCGAAATATGCTGAACATGCTCTTGCAAACACATTATTCAAGCGATTGTACAATTCGTTCTTAGCGAAAGCAACGGCAACTTGGAATGCTGTTAGCAGATCCACAGTAGCAGCAGATGAAGTATCGTGAACAAAATTATTTATTCGGCTTTAGATCAGTGCTACAAGATGATACTTATTTTTAACGCACTAGTCACAACTTTGCAAGGCAAATCCCGTTGTAATTTAGGATTTTTTCTGAATTCAATGCTTGAATAATTTAAAATATTGTGATCAACTTAGGGCCGTTTTCTCATGTTGGTGTTTTTGCAAATCTAGGTGGATTTGCTGCATTTGCTTTGCTCATGTTCATTGCTAACCATCTAGATGAATTTCGTAGCAATCTACTTCAACCTCATTGATTTCAAATCCATGTACATGGTTATGCAAATTAAGTATTTTTATGTATCCGCGCATATGGTCACACTGAAAAATATTTGAAAACAAAAAACAACTGCTGCTAAAAACAGTTAAGTCTGAATTGTTATTAAGTAAACCAAAAATGGAAAATATTGGATGTGCCTTTAATATACAAGAACACCTGCAGACATTGCTGAAATAACAGATGCACATTCCCCTAGTTCATTGCTTAAGCTAAGTTTACACATCCAAATAATTTGGCTAAATTTTGATAAGAATAGCCATGATTAAAGATTTTACAGGATTAAAATCTTAAACTATGGTTCCACGCAATAAATACGCAAATAGTTTGATCAAATATGGCCGAAAAGTTTCACTATTTGGCCTATATAGCCCAATTTTCGTGAAAATTTGTCCAAATTATATACCTGTGTGAACATAAGATTCGACCTACTGCTTAATCTCCCATCATAGTAACAAGTCGTTCCAAAAGAAAAACCTTCTCCTTCTCTGTAAAATTCTTGCTTTAATTTTTAAAATTGGCGCGCAATAAAAAAAACAATACTGTGCCGAGTACAAAGGTGCTGCCAACCTAGCATAATACCATTTCAGCCCTCCCGGTGTGACCGTGGCGCAAATGCCCGAATTTATAATCAACCTACATGAGACAACCAATTGCGCAAAAACCATCTAGTTGCCAAATCTAGATGGATTTCGCTTTGAGCAAAAACATGAACATGAGAAAACGGCCCTTAAAGATGCTCTTAAAAAAGGAGTTTTAAACGATTTTATTTTTTTGAAAACTTGACTTCAAGCGAGGCAAAGACCTTTGCTTGAAATTGAAGTGGATTCCAAATAAAATAAAGATTGGTGCGTTAAAGAAATTACATAAAATTTAGAAACTTTTGTCAATGAGAGTTTAAATACAAAGGATTCTGAAGAATTTTACAATACCAGTAATGGAAGATTGGATGAAACTGAGAATTGTTATGAAAATTCTAATATTGAATTGGAAGTCTTAACTTATCTTGCCGATTATAGCAAATATTTTGAATATATACCTAAGTATGCAAATAATTTAAATTTTTTATAAGTATAATACCATTTTGCCTAGGTCTGCCCCTATTGAAAGAATTTTTAGCTGTAGAGGCCAAATACCTACATCAAAAAGAAATAGAATAGGTGACGAAATATTCAAAACTCTTGTTATATTATATTACAAAAGCGAGCATATACCATATGAGAAACATTTTAATAATATAACATCATATGAAATTCAAATGTTCCATATTTTAACCTTATATTTGGATTTATGCCCGTACAGTTAATATTTATTAATAATATAAATTGATGCATAGTGCATTGTTTTAATTTAAAAGTACCTTTTTTGTACCTTAACCTTTACCTAGGTACTGGAAATTCCGGATTCCTTTTACCTTAAAGCCCCATACGGACATCCAAAGCAACGAGAAGTTTCAAACAAAAATTGAGGGAAGAAGAAGCAGAAGTTACAACTTCGCCACTTGAACTTTTTGCAAGTACAGGGCGCCGACCATGGCTACGAAAACGGCCGCGAAATGAAAAACTCTATATAAAAAAAACTTCTAAGGAATTTTTGTGTGTGGCCGTTTCAAATTCGGTTTCTTCCAATCGCGAACAATGCTTATATGTATTTCGTCTGCCATTACGTTTTGTTCAAGCGCTGTTAAGTGCTTTAAGTGCTGTTAACGCCTCTTTTTTGCCGTGACGTGAACAAAATAGGTTTTTATTCTAATTTCTGCAGCGAAATTGAATGGCGAAATTGAAAATGAGCGCATCTAAAAAAGATTCCTGCAGAAAGCGTCGCCTAATGGCACTTTCTATGGCGGGCAAGCTGAATTTAATAAACGCCATGAAAGTGAGGAGCGAGGTGCGGGACTTGGCGGATAAGAAACACTCGGAAACCCGCCAGAGAACACCGGCGGACCGGAGCACGTTCTGCAACATCATGTGGCGTCTCCTGTCACCAGAAACCACAAGCGAGGAGCTTAAAATCTACTTGGCCAGCATTCAAACACTTCACACTCCAGTCCCCTCAATCAGTTCGATTTGATTCGCCTCAACTATGTCTTCGATCACAGCTACCAGACCAAAAGGAAAATCATTGAACAGCCGCCGGTGCTCAATGATCGCGACAGTAAAACGGCCACAAACCAAATGCCCGCTCCCAGTTCAGTGGACAGCGAACTGCTGGCCTCCTATCAAGCGGTAGTATAGCGGATAGTGCAGCCTAAAATGACCCCCTGAAGGTGACCGAGCAAAAGCGGATCGGGCAATGAGGATGTGCCCTACATCAATGCCAATTTTATCAAGGTAAGAAATGGGCGAACCAAACTTAAACTTTATAAATCAATTCCATTTCTTAACGTTTCCCTGACAGGGCCCCGACTACGTGGCCAAGTGCTATGTGACCACCCAGGGCCCGCTGCCCATTACCTTTTTCGAGTTCAGCGGAGCCGCCAAGTCACACATGCTACAGCAGTACATCCAGAAGACCATAATGACCCGACCAACTTTACGGAGGCAAATCGCCAAAAATGCGCGAATTACTTTCCAATCAATATGAACGAAATCTTTGCCATGGCAGCCAAGTGCGGGGTGTTCGTTAAGTGCCGCTGCTCGGGACAACATCGAACTGTCATAATGATAACAATTAATTTATTATTAATTTCATTTAATAATAAAAATATATTAAAATAGCACATTAAATATGTTATATTCATAATCCTGCAAGGTGTTGTTGTTGTTTATAAGTTCGCGGGCATATTTAACAGCGCCAGAGCAGCGCAAGGTTTCTTTGAAACGTTTATCGACAGAGTAAATTGTGTTATCGTGTTGTTAACATAGGCTTAGCAGACTCTGTTAAGAATCTGCGGAATATCAACTTTTTCACAAGAAATTTTTTGGCGACCCGTGGATACCGCCCTTACGGAAATAAGAATTTGAATGTCACCCTTAACAGTCAATGTTACGCTTAACAGCACATTTGTGGAGACTATGTAAATTGGCTGTGGGCCTTATTGTGCTATTGTGACGCACAATTGAGAATGCACCATGTTAAGTCACTTTGCTTCTACCTGCATCGATCAGATGGAGTGCTTTTAGTTAAAGTGTGTTTTAAAAAAATAATATAAAAACCATGGCAGAAAAGCAATATCGAAAGAGTCGTTTGGAAATGTTTTCGCATGAAGCAAAATTTCTCTAATTTTGGCATTGAAAGAGCGCGATGTCATTTGCGATCTTTCCCTTTTTTTTAAGTGAATAGCGAGTTTTCGCTCCATGGGCGTCCATCGGACCCTTGGGCTTGCGCTGGGGGACAGAGGCAGAATTGACATTTATTGTCGTCGGGAGATCCAAACACGAATGTCTGCTAGTCCCAACAGAGCTCAAATGCCTCTCGGCATCTGCCCATATATGTAACTAGCTTAGTACGGCTGCGGGCTCGGCTACCAAGCCGGGTTCTCGCAGCGTCTGCTGGGCAGGATTCAGCGCTCGCCGAGGCGAAGCCGATGGCCGTGTTATGCCGCAGCTGGTGTTGATTTGATGTTGCCTTAAGTGGTGGTGGACGGCATTCTGACCCGGGTGAATCAGTGGCATCACTGAGATGGGTGTTGTTGTAGCTGATGCTGCATTCTGGGCAGGCCCAATTGGGGGCCATGGGATCATTCCCACCGCAAGCATTCATACTTCAATTTTGTGAACAAGGCTTGGGGAGAAGTGGCCGAGCTTTTACAAAAAAACATATTGGCATCAAAACAAAATACAGTTGATCGAGCAGTGTGACCCGCCGCCAGTTAAACTAAAAATATCTGGTCACACTACTCGTTCGTTCCACGATGACGAAACATATGACGAAGTTATATGTCGCCAAAAAATTTCTTGTGAAAAAGTTGATATTCCGCAGATTCTTAACAGAGTCTGCTAAGCCTATGTTAATAACACGATAACACAATTTACTCTGTCGATAAACGTTTCAAAGAAACCTTGCGCTGCTCTGGCGCTGTTAAATATGCCCGCGAATTTATAAACAACAACACCTTGCAGGATTATGAATATAACATATTTAATGTGCTATTTTAATATATTTTTATTATTTAATGATATTAATAATAAATTAAATGTTCTTATCATTATAACTTTTGACAATCTGCAGTATTAGCGCAGTGAACGTTGGTAGCTGCCTCTTCAGACATTTTCCTTAAAATTGTGTCTGGTACAATCAATGGCATTAAATGCAGTTCGATGTTGTCCCGAGCAGCGGCACTTAACGAACACCTCGCACTTGGCTGCCACGGCAAAGATTTCGTTCATCTCGATTGGAAAGTAATTCGCGCATTTCTGGCGATTTGCCTCCGTAAAGTTGGTCAGGTTAGCATGATGATCTTCTGGATGTACTGCTGTAGCATGTGTGACTTGGCAGCATATATAGCTCCGCTGAACTCGAAAATGGTATGGGGCAGCGGTCCCTGGGTGGTCACACAACACTTGGCCACGTAGTCGGGGCCCTGTCAGGGAAACGTTAAAAAATGGCAGTGATTTATAAAGTTGAAGTTTGGTTCGCCCATTTCTTACCTTGATTTAATTATCCGCTATACTACCGCTTGCTAGGAGGCCAGCAGTTCGCTGTCCACTGAACTGGGAGCGGGCATTTGGTTTGTGGCCGTTTGACTGTCGCGGTCATTGAGCACCGGCGATCCTTTTGGTCTGGTAGCTGTGATCGAAGACATAGTTGAGGCGAATCAAATCGAACTGATTGAGGGGACTGGAGTGTGAAGTGTTTCAATGCTGGACAAATAGATTTTAAGCTCCTCGCTTGTGGTTTGTGGTGACAGAAGACGCCACATGATGTTGCAGAACGTGCTCCGGTCCGCCGGTGTTCTCTGGCGGGTTTCCGAGTGTTTCTTATCCGCCAAATCCCGCACCTCGCTTCTCACTTTCACGGCGTTTATTAAATTCAGCTTGCCCGCCATAGAAAGTGCCATTAGGCAACGCTTTCTGCAGGAATCTTTTTAAGATGACCTCATTTTCAATTTGGCCTCACAAATTTGAATCGAATCGTATTTTGCTCACGTCACGGCAAAAAAGAGGCGTTCACAGCACTTAAAGGCGATGTTAACTTTGAGCATTATGTAGTGGCAAACGTAGGCATTTTTTTCGATTGGTAGAAACCGAATATGAAACGTCCGCACGAAAAAATTCCTTAGCAGTTTTTTTATATAGAGTTTTTCATTTCGTGGCCGTTTCCGTAGTCATGGACACCGCATAACAGCATTGATCTATGCTCAAATTCCCCAGTGATACCGGAACCGTTAACTGAAATAAACCGTTTCAAATCACGTACCGGAGCCGAAAGTGTGGGACTTGGTTCGCGAAATTGTACGGATATTAGAACCAGCGAAGGTGGCTACAACTAAACTTCAAGCCAAAAATCTAGTTCTGGGTGATTTTTATTCCATTTGGATACACTGCAAAAAATTCGTCCTATCTAGCGAAATCGTTTGTTCAAAGAAAAGTCAGGAAAATCCCTTTTTGAAAACAATGGTTTTTTATTTGGCATATTTTTGGACCCTAGGTATAAAGTAACGCTAAGTACTGAGCAAAAAATACTTGTATCAATCTTTTAACAAACATGTATGCACAAATTTCGTCGGTTGCTGATCAATCACTTCTAAGGGGCTGCGCACACATGTAGCTGAAAGATGAACTGAATGCAGAACCGAAAGATTTGCTGACAACAGAATTCGATTCAGCACATAATTGAAGGTGCGCACACATGTTGCTGATCTGAGCTTTTAGCTTATTCATTTTATTCTACTGCAACATGGTGTCGCCTCGATTGCGAAATTTTTTAATTGCGGAAAATTTAAAAGTGCAGAGAAAATTTAAGCAATTGAAAAAAGAATATGGGTTCACGAGATTGTTACTCTTAAAGAGACATTGCGTGAATTTCATAATTTATATGGTCAATTACGAACGTATCCATTAAACTTTTATGAATTCGCCAAAATGGATATGGGTACTTAAATTGTCAATAAGCGAAAATATTTTAAATAAAATTGGAGGAAAGTCTTATTCATTCGCATCTATGTACATAAGTATGTATGTGAGCTTTTTAATTTTGCATGTAATTTTGTGATAAAACAGCATACTTGTAGCATTGACATTTTTTGACAATTCTATTAAAATAGTTTTACTTCTGAATGCAATTTCACTTAATAATGTTTTGTATTCCATGACTGCTGTGTAACTGCTGCCGGTACTAAATACATCAGCGAGCTGAAATAAACAAGCATGCTTGTTCATTCAAACAAAGCTGAACACTTTGAGCGCTGGTTCTGCCAACTTGTTTTTTCGTTTTATACGATGAATATCGATAAGAAACGATATCGATAAGACATTTTGTTGACAAAGCCAGCTGGCACAACAATTGGCGGAATGTAAGGCAGCAGCCCGACTAAAATCTGAAATGTTTGTCATCTAGAGGAAAGAATTCCTTGAAAATTGTGTGTCTTTCAAAAAGAACCGGCTATAAATAATAAAGAAATCAATACTGGAATACTATTGTAATTGTTTCTAGCTTACAAATGCCAAATGCTACGTGGGTGGGACTCCTGGTACGCAAAGCTCGACACAGCACACTCGTTCAACAATTGCAAAACATTTTTTTTTAACTGCATAAGCTGCAATTGTTGCTTTTCAATTGCATTTAGCAAAAAAATGTCACTTAAATTCATTTTGATTGTTGCTCAAAGGTAAACAAACAGACCAGATCAGCTGTTGTGGAAGCAGAAGTGAACGCTGAACGCAGAAGAAACACCTTTGGAGATTTATTGAAAAACCTGCAAGCGATGTTCTGTCATCGCGCGTTTGTGGAAATCGGCTATTAAGCGCATAGTGTGTGCACTTGCATGCATGTAGTGCGAGCATGCAGGCTTGCGCGCGCAAACACCAATCAAAGAAGAGAACAAAACCGGTTTTTGTTCTACGCGACGCATACACACGAAATCGTTTGAATGTGTGTCGTTTCGTATACGTCGCGCCCTGCATGTATACGATCATTGATTTTCTATCTTCGGCGCAGTTACAAAAACAGAACGTACTCAAAGAGCATACGGCTGGGCATCACTGATGTAGTGTGTTTGTTTTCCGAAAGCTTAAAGCTCGGCCTAAAGTTCTGCCGCCAGTTCATCTATCAGCTGCATGTGTGCGCGGCCCCTAAATGATGAATGCAGTTCTAATACTAGTTCCTCTGAATGTACCGACGAAGTTGAGGCATATATGATATTGCAGGAAAAGAAACTTGGTAATAAAAACAAATCAATTGTATCGAAAACTTCTACTGGACTCTAGCTAGACTTTTCTCGCACTTAAACGTGTTCGAAACCATGAAAACTTTCTTAGATAGTGGTCAAAATCCTCCACAAAGTTCCCAGAATTGTATGAGATTTCAAAAGTCGTGCTTTCTGTTCCAGCTACTCAGGTTAGCGTGGAACTCCTATTCTCTGGCGTAAAATTTATAATGAATCCGCTAAGTTGTATGGAATCAACCACATTGAATGCAATTATGTTACTGCGCTCAAATTACAAGAATGCTATATAGTGGACTTATAAAATTCGAAGTTAAATTCGAAAACTAATAATATATAATATATATGAGTATATCGAATCTAATCATAAGTTCTTACATGTTAACTACTTAAACAAATACGAAATATGAAATGGTTTGTATATTTTTAGTTTATATGTAAAACCATTCATATTGTGTTTAATTTTAATTCGCGTCCGTTTACCGAAATACCTTGTGGGAGATAGTCTTCTAAGTCGCTTAGGTGTAAGGAGAAACGGACTGGACTTAAGAGGCAATCTTGCTTGACTCCAGACTCTGTGGCTAAATATCTCGATAAGAAGCTCCCGTCCTTTACTGCAGCTTCGTTTGCGAGGTACATTTCTTGGAGCGTGTTTAAAACTTTTAAGAGATGGCAAAAAAAAGGTGTACCCGTGACGTGTCACGATGTGATCGTAAGCATTGACAGAGTTTCGTGCGTGAGCATCTAAAATCAAACACCGTGAATATAAGTCATGCAGTAAATGAAATAACCTTATGACCCTAGGCTTGAGGTTGAAGCCCAGTCCCAAAGGTTTGCTGTAACGGATGTTCCAAACGCCAATGACCCTCTAAAAGAAGTAGAAGGTAGTCGATCCTTCTGGAGCGTTCGTCACTGGAGGATTTCGATGATTGGGTTTAGATGATCCGGAGTCTTTCGGTTTCCTTCCACACCAGAGTAAACTTTCCGCGGTTACTCAAAAATAAGTTCCAATTGAATATTCCAACAAAAACGGTGCAATGGAAGTTTACAACTTTTATTAATTACGTAAATAATGTTGTGTCTCGCTTCAGAGTTAAACTTAGACTAATTAGCAAATGCACAAGCTGTACAAGTAGAACCTCAGCAGAGGCTGCTGAAAGTTATGGAAAATTACTCCAAACGGGAGTTCTTCTGACGCTAGCTCTTGGTTTCTTATTCGCAACGGGACCTTGTTTACAATATTGGTATTAATAGTCAGCTAGAACTAGATTCTGATATGCTTAAAGCTTAAACATCTTACAAAAGCTTAATCAATAAATAACTAACAAAAATGTGGCATACTCGCGCGCTGAAACCATGATAATAAATATGTAACATATTATGGAGCTGATAAGAATATGTCACTCCTCCCAATCGAAGAGAAATCAACGTCCTCGTTGATTATTACAAAAATGTTCTATAGATCTATTGGTTGTACATGAATATTTGATGAAATGTGATTATATAGAATGATTAACAATATGCAAAGTCATTATAATGCTTAAAAACTAGAAAAAATATTACAAATTATTTCTTCAAATCGCGTGGGAGTCATTATAGGAAAATTTGTTGTATTATGAAAGTATCTTTTGACTGGGATCAGCTTTTGACTTATGATATTTGCTACGATGCTTAATAGATTGAGAGAAGCTTGGCCCTGGCCCTCCTGGAGGTGCTGTTTGAGCCAATTTTACTTTTACTTTACTTAATAGGGTGTTTGCCTATAAGATTTTCTTCATAGTGGGTAGCGTCCACTCTGTTCGGATTTTTTGAGAGCTTGAAGGGGTTATTAATCTTCTCTCGCCTGGGCTGAGTCTTAGTATACCTTGGGTCGACTTCAAAATCCTTCCTATTCTTGTTAAGTCTATTGACTCTAGTCTCCTTAATCTTCTGGGCGTTTTTTTCTGGTTCTTGGCCAAAAATAAATACTTCAGCTGGCTTCTTACCAGTAGTACTATGCACTGTTAAATGATTGTAAACGTATGTAGAATATTTGATATCTACAGCTTTGTCATCAAGTGATTTCTCGGTGTGAATGATTCTCATTTTCTCATTTAAGGTCTTGTGAACTCGTTCAATATCAGCTAAACCTGTTTTACTGGTAGTTATATTGACTTGTATGCCTAACGATTTAAGCCAATTGTGAAGCGATTTGCTTACTAAAGCTGAGTCTTGATCCGTTTTTAATACCTTTGGTACCCCCATAGAATTGAAAACTTTAAGGAGGGCTCGTTTCGATTCAAGCCAGTCAACTGTGTTTGTTTCAGTGACCATTATAAACTTCGACTTCAAATCTATACACGTGAGAAATTTTCGCTTCCCTATAAAATAGTAATCAATGACAAATTTATCACGAATGCTCATCACCTCAGGTGTTATTTCGAATAGATGATCTGTGCGTCGATGTTCTGCTTTAGCCAAATTGCATGTCTGACACTTATTGATAATAGCCTGTACGAGTTTTCCTGCATATGGGAAAAAATGGGATTCCTTGATGTAAGGCCCTATCGTGCAGCTCTCGCACAAGTTCCTCAAAATCTGCATAAGTGGGTACATTTACAAGCAACTTTGAGGATTTGATAACAGTGGTACCTGTTTTCGGCTTAACAAGGGACATGTAAGTTCGTTGAAATATTGCGAAATCTTTGTCATCTTCAATATAAACAGCTGAATGTCTGCCACACAAAAGGGTTTTGATCCATTCAGATGCATTTTCAGTAGTCATGTTGTCATAACGAACTGTTGTGATTGTTTTCAAATAGTATTTATCAACCTTAATGGATGGTCTATCCGCTTTTATGAAAAGTATCTGGTTTGTATATGTGTTTACGGCGCGTTCCATAATTCCGATGCAGTTCCCATTATCTTCGCTTGCACTGTGTATTGTGGCTGCGGTGGTTTCATCATCTGCTGCGTTGACTTCCTCAATCTTCACTCGAGACAGCGCATCAGCAACATGATTTTCTCTTCCATCAATGTGTTTGATGTCAAAGTCGTATTCGTTAAGACGAATTTTCCACCTCTGAAGCTTCATATTTGGTTCCTTCAGGTTATGGAGCCATGCCAAGGGTTTGTGATCAGAGTTTATCTTAAACTTCCGTCCAAAAAGGTACGGTCTGAAATATTTGGTGGCCCATACGATGGCCAATAATTCTTTTTCAATTGCCGAATAGTTGCACTCATGTTCGTTGAGTGTTCGACTGGCAAAGCATATGGGTCGATTGTCTTGGGACAATACTGCGCCCATAGCGAAGTTGCTTGCATCCGTGGTAAGGGTGAAAGTCTTATTAAGATCAGGATAAGCAAGAATGGGGTCGGTAGTGATCAATATTTTCAATTTATTGAAAGCATTGACATACGATTCATTTTTAATATCAATCTTCTGACTCTTTTTGAGAAATATTTTTATATATATTATATATATATATATATATATATAATATATATATTATATATATTGCGGCAAAGTCCTTTATAAATTTTCTGTAAAATCCACATAGCCCTAAGAAGGCATGGGGTAATCAAGGATTGCACTGATCTTATTAGGGTTGGGTTTGATACCCTCTGCTGTCACGATATGACCAAGGAACTCGGTTTCTCGCTTCATAAACTCACACTTACTCAACTGGAGCTTAAGATTTGCACTCCTAAGCCTATCGAACACGTGTCTCAATGAATTAAGGTGCTCTTCGAGTGAAACGGAGTAGATGATTATATCATCAAGGTAAACTAGGCAATGTATGCCAATGAGATCATGAAGGATTTCATTTATACACCTTTGAAAGGTCGCTGGGGCATTTTTTAGGCCGAATGGCATGCGGGTAAACTCATAATGCCCATTTTTTGTACTGAAGGCAGTTTTTTCGATTGAGTCCTTGTCCATCTCAATTTGATGGAAACCTTTGGCTAAGTCAAGAGTTGTGAAGTAATGACACTTTCCGAGTTTGTCAAGAATCTCATCCATGTTAGGAATAGGATATTTGTCATTAATAGTGCTCTCATTTAGAGGCCTATAATCTATCACGACTCGGTACTGCTTTTGCCCTAAGATATCGTCCTCTTTAGGTACGACCCATACGGGACTGTTATAAGGGGACTTCGATTCGCGAATGATTCCCTGTTTGAGCATATCTTCGATTTGCTTGTCCACTTCTTTGTCGTGAATATATGGGTATGGGTAAGCTTTCCTATAAATGGGGTCTTCATGTTTTGTCCTAATAACGTGTTTGACTTTATTTGTAAAAGTCAGATCATCCTTCTCATGGTACTGGATGTCTAAGTACTCGTTTGTTAAATTCAAAACTGCTCTTGCTTCTTCTGAATTTAAGTGGCTTGTTCTTATATAAGGATTCTCTTCAAGTTCTATATTAAATGAGTATTCAAACTCGAGATCAATCAATTCTACTTCAGGGCTGATCTCTTCTTTAGGTTCCTGTTGATTTTCGCTCAACATGCGGAAGGTAAACTTTCCTAAGCGTACTGTTTCCCTTTCAAAATCGATGAGAGCATTAGTGGCCTTAAGAAATTGTTTTCCTAAGAGCGCATCATACTTTGGTGAGGAATTGTGGATAAAAAAAATGTGTTCCTTATTGCTCAGCTTAGGAATTTTTATCTTTGCTGTGTTGAAAAGGGTTGTTAGACCGTTTATTGTCTTAATAACAGTGGGAGTATGCGTTTCCATTTGATCAGTAAAATTTTTCTTAACGATATTGATTGTCGAACCAGTGTCTATTACACAGTTGAGCCATCTATTATTTATTTGGATTCTGATTACTGTTGAGGGTCGTCCGAGGCCTGTGCTTGAAAATTTTCGGATATATCCATGAGGTCGGACTTTCTTTGCTGAGTGGAATCTGATTCTCGCTTTCTTTTATTGGGATCATTGTTATTTGGTCTGTAGTAGGTCAAATTATTTTGAGACATTTGCCTGTCCTGCTGTCCCTGATGTTGTGATTGACCCTGGGTATTACTCTGCCTATCTTGATTCTGAGATCGGCTAGTTTGATCATATGAGCTTTGTCCAAACCTATTTGAATCGTATCTCCTTTGTCGATTGGAATAATGATCGTAGTTGCTGTGGGGTCTGTTCCCATTTTCTTGATTTACTTGTCGTTCAACACTCGTAGCACGAGAATTACTATTCATCTGTAAACTATTTTCGTCTGACAGAGGTTTCCTAATGGGCGGTGGTCTTAGGTTTGTTTGTGAGTTGCTCTGTTCATAAAAGCCTATAGTTTGTGCAACTACTCTTAGCTTTGAAATCGTACTTATATCATACCGACACAGAGACATAAAAATTCTATCGGGTAATTTGTCATTTATGGTGGTGCGTATTGCATCATCTAGAGCGCTTGAGTACACAATTCTAGGTTCATTGTTTAAGTGTATTTTGCTTAAAATTATGTTCGATTGGTCTTCAAGGGCTTCGATGAACTTACGGAGGCTTCCACTATAGTTGGTGCGATAAATATTCATAATAAGTTGATGCAAAGGTACATGAGTATTATATTCGTCTATCAGGGCTGCTCGAAGTTCGCTCCAATTCATAGGTGCTCGACGTATTAAAATTTGTTGTGCTGGACCCACTATAAGTCCCTCAATCGCACTGTAAAGGATGGTTTGTTGTGTCGCTGCTGTCGTGGGGTAGAGCTGGAAAACTTGCTCCACTCTTTTGATGAACAGGCCGAGGTACACGGAATCGCCATCGAATGGAGAGATTTGTCTGATGTGGGACAGACTCTGGTTAAAAGCACCGCCTTGCAAAGCCATGATAAGACGTCGGGGTTGGTTGGTTCTTTTGCAGACACAAAGAGAATTTATAGTCGTAAATCTCTTTGTATCCTACCGGCTGCGCCAATGAAATAACCTTATGACCCTAGGCTTGAGGTTGAAGCCCAGTCCCAAAGGTTTGCTGTAACGGATGTTCCAAACGCCAATGACCCTCTAAAAGAAGTAGAAGGTAGAAGGTAGTCGATCCTTCTGGAGCGTTCGTCACTGGAGGATTTCGATGATTGGGTTTAGATGATCCGGAGTCTTTCGGTTTCCTTCCACACCAGAGTAACCTTTCCGCGGTTACTCAAAAATAAGTTCCAATTGAATATTTCAACAAAAACGGTGCAATGGAAGTTTACAACTTTTATTAATTACGTAAATAATGTTGTGTCTCGCTTCAGAGTTAAACTTAGACTAATTAGCAAATGCACAAGCTGTACAAGTAGAACCTCAGCAGAGGCTGCTGAAAGTTATGGAAAATTACTCCAAACGGGAGTTCTTCTGACGCTAGCTCTTGGTTTCTTATTCGCAACGGGACCTTGTTTACAATATTGGTATTAATAGTCAGCTAGAACTAGATTCTGATATGCTTAAAGCTTAAACATCTTACAAAAGCTTAATCAATAAATAACTAACAAAAATGTGGCATACTCGCGCGCTGAAACCATGATAATAAATATGTAACATATTATGGAGCTGATAAGAATATGTCACTAGTACTGATGAAATTTTTAAAATTGATTTTTCCTGCTTTCCATATTTAAGGAAGCTTTCCATTTCACCAAGCTCTGCAAAAAGTGAGCCCTTTTTTCTGCTGATAGCAAATTATTAGAATAAAGGCGAACACGGCAAAAAAAATTTTACGTCTGCTCTTCTGTCAAAATTTTTAAATGAAAATTTTACATTACTTCTCGTTCCTTCTCAACTGCGTAGAGGTCTTAAAGTGTTAATGTTGGAATAAAAACGAGAGCGTAAGTTAAAGTCGGCTCTAACCGACTTCGATATATCCGTTACTCATGGAAACAAATGATTAATAGCCTTCCTGTGTGCCTGAGGTGAGACAGCCGAAAAGTATGCAACATTTTTTACTCGGCTATTTATCACCCTTGATACAGTGGTGTTGCAAAATGAATAAACTCTGCGGGAATGCGGCCAACAACGGGTGCTTTATTTAGCTTCAGCTTGTTGACGATTGCTTGAATCTCGTCTATCAATACGAGTATTCTCGAACGCGGGCAGTGTATGATAGGTTTATCAATCGGGTTCAGATTCAAGAGATTTCGAAAATAGTCGGCTAGCCTTGTTGCATACACGTCAATACCTTTCACGAAAGATGTGCCATCCAGAATTTTTATGATTTTTAAGTATGATATACTGTTAGTTATGCTCTCTAGCGATCGGGCAATACGCACGGCAGTTTTATCAGACCATCTTAATTTTGGTAGAAGTTGGGGTGTTTGGATGTTGGATTAATGGTCAACAGCTAGCTTGACCGTAGTCTTCAGAGACATATAAACAGAATATATCAATTCGTGATTGTTAAAATCTTGAACGTTGTCAAGCCATGCACCTCTTACAAGGCAAACATCAATTGTAGATTGAGCTGTTGCTCGCATAAACGTGTAGTCCCCAATGGGAGTTCTTTCGTTCGATACAGTAAAACCAAACGTTTCCACCATATCGCCGAATTGTCTTCCTTTTGCATCCACTGTACCATCTCTGGCGTTTATGTTTTCCTTTAACTGAGTCAGCCCGAGTTGTGAGGTAGGTCCGCAACAGTGTTGCCAATTTGTCCTTTTTGCGGACAGATCTGTCCTTATGAAACTGCGATTTCCGGAAAAATTTTGAAACATCCCCTATCCGGAAAAAATGCCCTTTTTATTTTATTTTATCCTTTATTCATCCTTTTTTAATTGTTCTAAGGCGCTCATACAGTTTATCAATTACAAGTATGTGGCATCGCTTTCATATTGATTTTCCGCCTTCGATAAGCATTTTTCAAAGCGATGCAGCCCTGTTTTATTTTTTGTGTAATCAAAATCAGAAGAATCGAATATCGGTTCAATGCGCTTTGAAATTTCAACATGCCCCAAGACGTTTACAATAAATAATTTCTCGAATCTTGGTTAAGAGAATCTGAATTAAAGAATAGGATGTCCTTGGATACCAAGGATCCGGATCCGGAGGCATACTGCAAATACTGCAATTGCAGTTTAAATAAACGGTTTACCAGGTCCGCTTACATGGCCACACACAGGGCGCACTTGTGCCCTTAGCACAAGGAAAACAAAATTACTTTTCAGCCACTTCAACATCGCTTGTATTCGGGAGGCGGCTCTAGCAATGATTGGTGCCCAACATGTGGCCAAAATTATCAAGTTTCTGATAGTTGTCTTCAGTTAATTGGAACGAATGCACACGAAATTGATTCTGATAATACCACTCTCGATAGAAATTAGACGAAAATAAAGATATTCGAATCTCCACGTCAGACGGCACAGACTTGTAAAAAATGTTATACCTGAAGATGGTTGCCGGTCAGCAACCGAAATAACCGAAAAAAAGCATATACATCCGTGTGTTTCATTTGACCTCGAGCCGGCTAAACTCAGTATTCTACAATGTAGAAAGGTCTCCAACTATTAACTTTTTGATATTCATGAAATCTTTATTATATTAATAAGGAAACATAGCTTGTCCTGTTTTTTTAGCCTTTTAAAAAAAATCTGTCCGTTTTCTGTCTATTTTTCTGGGTTCACCGTCCTTTTTTTGTGAAGAGGCGTTGGCAACACTGGTCCGCAGAAGTTCATATCTCCTATTTTGGCATGACAGTCTACGATGAGCGTAAGGTTATGATCACAGTCTTCATCGTTTAGGTGATTGTATAATTTATTAATGTCTGACTCCTACTTGTTGCAATTTATGTGCACTAACTATATGCATAAGGATTCAAATACGACTACAATTAGCGTGAAGTTTTCTTCTTCGATCAGACGAACTATTTTGGCCTCATACAATTTCCTCTGTATCCCATGTAGCATTTCACAGCTAGCTCTTCCTCTTGCATTAATTTGAAGAGCTGGAATCCATTTCAATACAAAGTCTTTTAATTTGGATTCGATATTTAAAGATTCCGATTCTAAAAAATATCAAAGAACGCGAGACATTTGAACGCGAGACAGTTTTTTTGGAATGGCCTGCCACATTTTAAGACAGAATTTTCAACTTTAATACTCTAGGACAGCTGTTGAATTACAGTATTAATCTTATTATTTACCCTACCTGACAAACTCTATTTTTTAATAAAAACAAAAAAGAAAGTCGGTCAAGCCCGACTATAACATACTCTGTACCCTTAACGTCGCAGCTCGCATTTGCTCACGAGTTAAACGCGCTCATCTCTAAATTTCACTCTCTCTCACTAAGATTGCCGTTCAATAGAATGCTGTGGTGATGGGCGGGGGGGTGGGGGGTGTTTACTGGCCGTTTTTTGCTCATAACTTGAGTATCGTTCATCCGATCTTTATCATTCCTTCAGCAAATCGATAAATAATTTTGTTTACAAGGTATCTCTAGAAGTTTTTCCAAATTGGGGGGGCTGGAGGGGGCGTGGCAAAAATTGAAAATAAACTTGATCTGCCTGCAAGTATAAGAAATATATGCCCCATACATGTCAAACCTCTATCTCTTACCATCTCTGAGATCTCTTCGTTCATACGGACGGACGGACAGACGGACAGACAGACAGACAGACGGACAGACGGACATGGCTATATCGAACCGGCTGTTGATGCTGATAAAGAATATATATACTTTATAGGGTCGGAAACGATTCCTTCTCCCTGTTACATACTTTTGCACAAACTTAATATACTCTATGTACCTTCGGTACAGAGTATAAAAATAGAGGAAAGCTAACTTCGGCTCGACCGAAGTTTTTATACCCTTGTAGCTTGTATGATTTATATAAATTAGTAGACACAAATATGTACATTCGGCCAAATGTACATCTCGACAATGTTAATATACCCTCTACAACGGTAATAAAAAAAAAGTTTTTATACCCTTGTAGATGGTATATTAAAATTATAATAAATAAATAATATACCCTCTACAACGGTAATAAAAAAAAAGTTTTTATACCCTTGTAGATGGTATATTAAAATTGTTCAGGTGTTTGTAACGCATAGAAGGAAGCATCTCCGATCACATAAAGTATATATATTCTTGATCAGCATGACCAGCTGATTTGATATAGTCATGTCCGTCTCACCGTCTGTTTCTATGCTATCTCCGTTAGTTTTAGAGCTATCTTAGCCAAACTTTGCACAAAGTCTTTTAGTACAAATACGCTGAAAATTTGCCAAAACCGGCCGGATCGGATGACTATAGCATAAAGCTGACATAGGAACGATCGGTCGAAAAAGTAGTTTTAGTGAGAAAAACCTTTTGTCTTCAACGCAAACATCCCCAAACCTCATATTTTTAAGTTTTGTTTGCTTTCACATAATTCAACCAAGTTTGATCGGACAACTATATAGTATAGCTGCCATAGAAATTGGGTGAAGAAAATGTATATAGTCATTGTCAAAAATATATACAATGTACAAATGGTCGGATGTACATTGTTGTGTCAGTGGAATCAGCCTATTAATTTATATAAATTATACAATCTGCAAGGGTATATAAGCTTCGGTCGAGCCGAAGTTAGCTTTTCTCTATTTTTTTTCACTTAAAAAGTGTATTTTAATTTGCCCAGAAGTTTGTAACGTAACGCATAGAAGGAATCATCTCCGACCACATAAAGTATATGTATTCTTGATCAGCATGACGAGCTGAGTCGATCGAGCTTTGTCCGCCTGTCTGTCCGTCTGTCGGTTTCTACGCGAACTACTTTTCAAGCTATCGAGCTGAAATTGTGCACAGAATCTTCTTTTGACTGCACGCTGCTAATATATCGGCACCGTCCGGATCGGAAGACTACTTCTCGTAGCTGCCATTGAAACGATTGGTCGAAAAATGGGCTTTAGTGATAAAAATCTGTGTGTTGTCAATGTTAGCGCTCTTACACTCGGTCTTTATTAATATCATATGTTTTTAAATTGATCTGCGAAAGTATGGCGAAATCGCTAAACGTTAAAGCGAGCTTTTTCATGTGTATTAAAATTTCGGCACAGACGAAATTAGCTTTGCTTTCTCGTTTTGGGGTTGTCTTATAGCCTATTAAATTTCTTCCATGCGATTTGACATTTAAATGATTAAAAATTTAATTGTGACGTTCAACGTGCCTATAATTTCGCGAATACATCTATAATCTTTCAATTATTAATACCCACTACCGGTGAGTGCTTTGCTTTCTTGTTGTGCATCTGGGTATTATTAATTTAATAAATATAAATATCGCGGCGTCTGTGCTGTGTGTTTTGTTTGTGTTTTGTTTTCGCTCATCTGTTTTTGGCGGTTCCCCCGTTCCCCCCTCTTAACAAAGGTTAGTGCGTGCATTTGCTGTTGCATACTCTCTGTGTGCATCGCTCTCACCCCAAATTTGTTTTTGTTTACTTTTCTGCTTAGAAAGCTTTGAGCTTGTCTATTTGTTACGCCGCTCTTAGAGTGATATATTGATACGCGCTTTGATTTCTAATCTCTTTAGTTTTGAGCTCCAGTGGTAAATTTTGATCAATGTCGTGCTGCAAAAAGTCGTGTACTAATAAAGATGCAAATGATTCGGAACAATTCCGGTTTGTTAACTGTTGGTTGTGCGATAATATTATGCATATAAAATGTGCTGCACTAAGTGGACGTGACCTTGATAAAATTTGCACAACTAAAAAAGGTTGTGGTGCGTTAAGGTGGTCCTGCCCTGTATGCACTGATACCCAATTTAAATTCTCGCGTATGTCTAATGACATTAGAAATAAATTCAATAAGTTGCATAAATTAACTAAGCAACTCGCAAGTGAGTTTACCTCTAGTGATGAGTTGCTTAGTAAATTCCATTTTGAGTCACCACCCACACGTCGGTCGGAGCCTCAAGTTGTAATAGTGCCACCACCCGATTCTGACAAGTCGATTGATCCCCCTTCATCGTTGCCAGTCTCGCCTCAGTGTCAAGACTTGTCGCCGACCATTTCCCTGTCCGCTTCACCAGCTAGTATGCTTCGTTTGTCTCCATTGCCTCCCTCCCCAAGTCAAGGAGTTATTAATAATTTTTTAAATAAACCTCCAAATCGTAGACTAGTTGGTTCTCCAATAGTGCCACCTGAACCTGATGAAAGTGCTTCCCTTTCTTCACAGCCTCCCCTTCTTACTGTTATAGCACCACGCAAAACCGTTTTTGTGTCTAGGTTGTCTCCTGAAACTACTTGCGAGAAAATTGCCGCCTATATTGCGAGCAAATCCTCAGCAAGTGTTTCGATTTCAAAGTTTAATTTTGCACAACCTCGTGATGTAGCTTCCTTTAACATAAGTGTTCCAGGTGAAGCATTTCCAATCATATGTGACCCAGGATTTTGGCTGCCAGATATGATTGTTCATGAGTTTAGGCATAAAAATCGTGTTAGGCCAATGCCCGTCAGCTTGACCCCAAATGTAGGGTCCAGCTCTAACAGGGTTTCAAAAAACTAGTTCTGCCCCTTAGTCCTTATATGGCCTATCAGAATGTTAGGGGTCTGTTATCCAAACTTTCTACCTTGTTCTTGAATGGTGCTTCATTTGAGTTTGACATTATTGCTCTCTCAGAGACGTGGTTAAATCCTTCTATCTCTGATTGTAAAATTTTGTCAAATGATTTTTTTATTTATCAACATGATCGACCTACTCGAAGAGGTGGTTGTGTACTGATCGCAGTCAAGACTAGCCACCGTTCGGAATTAATTCCTCTAAGTCTGCCTGATGGTGTGGAATTTATAGCCGTAAAGGTTTCTTTTCTTTCCTTTTCGTTATATATTACTTACTCCTATACCCCTCCTTCTTCCGATATTCAAGTTTATATGAACCATATAACTTGCATAAAAGATGTTTGCGCCCAATTACGAGACATTGACTCAATGGTTGTTGTAGGTGATTTCAACTTACCAAACATCGCCTGGTCATATCTTAATGGGTCAACCCATCTTGTGCCATCAACACAGTATGACTTTTTAGATCATCTGTTTGATATGTCCTTGTTTCAGATTAATTCAATTCCAAACGATCTTAAAAAATATACTGGATCTTGTCTTTGTCGCTGACAGTACTAATGCTGTAGTCTCTAGGTCCGCCCCTCTATCACTGCCCGAAGATATTTACCATCCTACGCTTGAAATCTCTCTTTCAGTTTCTGAAACTACTCCATCAACCTCTAAAATTCCTAATAAATCTCGTCGTTGTTTTCTTAAAGGCAACTTTACATAATTAAATCAATTTATTTGTGTAACAGACTGGTCTCCTTTGTTCAATGCGGTTGATTTAGACTTTGCTTTTGCCTTTTTCTACGAATCCATTAATTCTCTCTGAGATATCTGTGTTCCTAATAGCGTAGCTTCTCCCGCGACACTTTATCCTCCTTGGTACTGCCCTAGACTTTCTAATTTGAAAAATATTAAGTCTAGATGCTTCAAAAAGTATAAACGATCTGGTTTGGCTGTTGATTTCTCGAAATATTCAATAGCAAAATCCAACTTAACACTTTTCAACTCTGAGTGCTATAAGAATTATCTTGCCCGGTGCAAAATTCAATTTGCAGAGGACCCTAAACAATTCTATAGCTTTGTGAACTCTAAGCGTAGATCTTCATCACTACCTTCTTCTTTTTTTCTGGGTGACCAAAAGGCTGGCAATGATTCCGCTGCCGTCGACCTATTCGCAGACTTTTTTTAATCAACTTATTCCTCTATCCACTTTACTAACACTTCTTATCCTTATACCATTTCTTCTTCGAACTCGATTTGTGTTCCCTCAATTTGAAATCTCTAAAATCCTCATACTCCCCTGGCCCTGACAACATTCCTAGTTGTGTTCTCAAAGAGTGCTGCAGTTCCTTATGCAAACCTCTGCTTAAGATTTTCAATCTATCACTCGATTCCTCAGTCTTTCTAACTCTTTGGAAAGAGTCCTATATCATTCCTCTTCATAAAAAAGGTGGAAACTCTGATATTTCCAATTACAGAGGCATAGCTAAGCTCTCCGCTATTCCTAAATTATTTGAAGAGATTATAACCTCCACCTAGCAGCATTATTGCAAATCGATTTTATCACCTTTCCAGCATGGGTTTATTAAGCGTCGGTCAACTATGACCAATTTGAATTTACTTCATTGGTTAATGATGGGTTTCTTAAGAAAAAGCAAACCGATGTCATTTACACCGACTTTAGTAATTCTTTTGACTCTGTAAATCATGATCTTCTCCTCTATTAGCTTGATCGGTTAGGATTTCCCGCCTCTTTTCTACTCTGGATTTCATCCTATTTAAAAAATAGAACCCAGAAAGTTATATTACGCTCAGACACTTCATAGCCCGTCTCTGTAACGTCCGGTGTACCGCAAGGTAGTCACCTTGGTCCTTTGTTTTTTACTCTTTTTATTAATGACCTACCCACAATACTATCTTATTCTCGGATACTTATGTATGCCGATGACGTTAAACTTATTTTATCTTTCAATGACCCGACACATTCCATTAGATTGCAAGATGATTTAAACTCCTTGCAGTCTTGGTGCTTGGTTAATCATTTACACCTTAATTGCTCCAAGTGCATGTTTATGACGTTCCATCGTTGCAAAACTTCGCTGGCTATTTATACGATTGGTAATGAACCCCTGCAACGAATATCACAGTGGTTGATCTTGGTATTCTTTTTGACCCCAAATTGAGTTTCAATCCTCGTATCTCCTCTATTGTTAATAGGGCAAATGGTGTACTTGGATTCATTAAACGTTGGTCGAAGGAATTTAATGATCCATACACCACAAAGCTCCTGTACACTGCTCTAGTCCGTCCTGTACTTGAATACTGCTCGTCTGTCTGGTGTCCGCAATATAAAAAGCATATCGATCCTATTGAGTCAGTACAAAAGCAATTCTTGCTTTTTGCTCTTCGTGGACTAAATTGGGACCCTAACCTTCGTCTGCCATCGTACTCCAGCAGACTCTTGCTTATTAACCTTCCTTCGTTAGCTAATCGTAGAACAGTCTTAGGCGTTTCTTTTCTTCATAAGTTAATTATTAGTGATGTAGATTCTACCGAACTCTTAGGTCGCCTTAGCTTTTCCGTTCCTTCTAGGCCAACTAGAAACTATTTACCTTTAATCTAGCCCAGATGCACAACTGATTATGCCCAGCACAATCGTTTTCGGGTCTTATGTCAAAATTACAATGATCTAAAAATAAAATTACAATGATCTCTCTAAAAACGTCTCTTTATAATTATCTCCTGGGAAATCTCTGACCACTCCCAGCTGTGAGTAGGGGCATAGCTTGCCGGACTGGCTGAAAAATCCTCCCCCACCGGGTCAGAGATTTTTCGGTTATTTAGTTTTAAGTCTTACGTATAAATTTTTTTATTTTCAAAGTTTACTTTTAGATATTTTTCTCTCTATCTCAGTTTTATTTTAATTTATTATATAATCTTACTTTTTTTCCTTTGTTCCTACATAACTATACGTTTTGGTTTTTTTTTTCTCTCTCTTTCTCTTTCTCTCTCTCTCCCTCTTCTCGATCTCTATATTATTAAAGTTTTTGTTAGCTCTAATAACGTCTCTGACTACAATTGGCTGTGAATAGGGGCATAGCTGGCCGGACGAGCAAATACAATTCCCCCACCGTGTCGGAGTCGTTATTAGTTTATTTTGTAATTTTTATTAGATTTTCTTTGTTAGGCTTCATTAGCTCATAAAAATTTTTGTAACGCATATGAATTTTTGTTGACAGCCTTTTTTTGTCAACTCTAAATAAATAAATAAATCATAGTCGCGTTTAGGGATATCTGGGGATAGGTGCTTCTGTTGAGTGTAAATGTCACGTGATTAAACTTTTGCTCGTTAATTTTTATGCGCCAGTTGGCCAGCCACTCCTCCACGTGAGATAGGTGGCTTGCCAAAAGTCTGGATGCGATAATTGGACATCGTGATCTGCTTGGAATTGCCGTATCATCCGCAAAAGTGGATATTGTTAGTCGGGGGTCTGTTGGGATGTCTGCAGTGTACAATACATACAGAAAAGGACCGAGAACGCTACCCTGTGGCACTCCGGCTCCAATGGTAAACTCTTCCGTTGTGTACTCATTTTTACGAACAGAAAAAGCTCTGTTGCTGACATAACATTCTAAGAGTTTGTGTGTATTTGGAGGAAGCAGTGTCCTAATTTTATATAATATATATAATTATATAAGCCCGTCCAATCAAACGCGGTCAAACGCTTGGGCAACATCTAGGAAAATGGCAGAGCAGTATTCGTGGTGCTCATACGCAGTCCGAATATCTGAAGTTAAACGGTTGACTTGCTGAATGGTCCCGTGTTTTGCTCGGAACCCAAATTGATGTGAAGGAATTATATTTTGTGCATGGGTATCAATTTTGCGAAGTAAGATCTTCTTAAATACTTTTGATAAGCAAGGTTGCAGGCTTTCCTGGTTTCTGAATCATTATGATTGTCCACATCGCAGTACGGCATTGAAGATTCTCGAGATATATGTAATGGCAGGATTTGGAAGTTCCATAATCATTTTAGGCGCAATAAGATTATGTCCTTGTGCTTTTTTTGGAATTGAGTTCTGTTATAACATTTTTTATTTCAAGCGAATGAACTTTGATTCGGTAAGTCTGTGCGGCAGTGGGAATCAGTGGCAGTGCATATGCATTGGTTGGTGGATTCGGCTGGAAAACATTTCTTAAGTGAAGTGCAAAGACATTTGCCTTTTCTTCGTCGCTGCGGGCCCATTTTCCTCTCTGATCCCTCAAAGGCGTGTCTACCTTTGCAGGTGGCTGTATGCTTGCGTGTGCTCTCCATAGGGGGAGCGCTTATCGATGTAACGTCTATGGGCTAGCTGCTCCTCAGCTTCGAGTGCCTTGTGCAGTACGCGTTCTGCATGTCTCAGGCGAGTCCTTGCAGCAGGTGACCAATTCTCTGGGATTCTCTTCTTGCACGGCGCTTTTCAGTGACCAGTCGGTCTATAAAGCTGTTCGTTAATCTACGATCTTGCTTAGGTGTTGTTGTTGATGTTGTTAGTGGTCTCGAGTGGTGAGCTGCAGCAGTAATGATTGAGCTCAGGGCTTGGACTGAATTTTTAATGTCTTCTTCGCTGTTTATGGTTGAGCTCAGTTCAATGTGACTCCTGATATATTTTTTGTATTTGAGCCAGTTTGAGAATGGTCTGACGACAAATCTGCGAGTGCTTCTGCAGTTACCAAATTTTGTGGAACTTTTATTGTTATGGCAGTCTATAAGGTCTGGTATTTTCTTGGGATCTGCTGGCTAATATGTAGGCCTACCCGGAGATACATAGTCGTGTTTGTTTGATGCGCGCATAAGTACGCTATACAGTTGCTTCCATTTTGGATTTTAGATCGGCTAAAAAGCGCTGACCTAATGTATTAAAGAAATCTAGAAATTGATTTTCTGATATTGCGAAGCGTGGCGGACAATAAACCGCCGACATGGTGATATTGCCTCTTTTAGATTCTACACATATTGATGTGGCTTGTAGGTAGTTTTCCGAAAATCTTGATAGTGTGTAATGCTTAATGCGGTTTCTGACTAGGAAGGCAGTTCCGCCATGGGCTTTACCATCTGGGTGATTTGTGTCATAAAATGTATACTCCGGTAATTGAAAGTTAGATGAGTGTCCGCAAGGAGCATTATGTCGATTTCATTGTCTTAAGGAAATTTTGATAACCTCACTTTGTAGCGAGAAATGCCATTTGCATTCCAGAGTGAAACTCTTAGGAGAGCCATTATTTGGTTTGTTGCGAGGTGAGCATTGTAATGAGGATGCCTTGATTCCTCATTTGTTCTAGCATTGCGTTTTGTGGCTGATGATGTGGGTCTATCCATTCCTAGTTTCAATGCACTTGCAAAAGAAACGCCTTTTGTAGTACTCGTTGGGACAAACGACGATCTAGCAGCTTTGGTAAAGAAAACTTCAGGAGTCGATTGCGAAGGTGTAAACTGATTAAGGTTTCCATTGGAACGTACCCATTGGAACGGAAGGGACTCGCCAACTATGGGCCGAGAGAAGCGAATCTGAATCTCCCACAGTGACCATTAACCAATTTCTGAAATTTCTGTTCTCGCAAGGCGACACACTGGAAGCAAGTCAGCTGGTACGTCAGTCGCACAGCCGTCGCGCAGCAACAACTCATCACGTTGGCACGGATCAGAGAAAAATTGAAGTCAAATGCGCATCCTGTTAGCAAAATCATCCATCATTCAAGTGCAGTCAATTTCTTGCCCTTGACACAAGTGGTCGTCAAGCATTTTCTAGAACTGCCAAACTTTGTTTCAATTGCTTGAGCCCCACTCACATGGTCAGTAATTGCACTTCAAAATTTACAAGTCGCGTTTGCAACCGCAAACATCACACTTGGTTCATGGAGCGCAGCACCAAGCTGGACATGAGACCGGAGCACAGCTATCAACCTTTAAGTCCAAGGTTCGGAGATAGCCCACCGGCTACTGTCAGTCATCACATTTGGGATCATGGTGCGCAGCAACAAGCTGGACATGAAACACTTAACGGAGCATATTGCGTGGAGCGTAGCCATCAGCCCTCGAGTGCAAGGTTCAGAGATGGCCCACCGGCTACTAACACATATAACAATCGGAAACATAGCGCGCAGCAGCAAGCTGGATATGATACCCCAACTGATACTACTCATCACACACTGGAGAATATTCCGTTCACAGGTTCGCAAACATTTTTGCCAACCATACTCGCATCTGTGATGGGGCAATACTACTACTTGCCGAGCGCTGCTCGATACAGGATCAACTATAACTTTGGTGACGGAATCATTTATCCAGCGTAAAGGCGTGCGGCGTACGCATGCCCGTATTTCTGTTCTTGGTCTCGCAGCCAACAGCGCTGGCGTTATCCGAGGACGGGCTAAGTTTCAACTTTACTCGCTCATCTCAAAAAACTCCATTGAGCTTAACACTCTCATCATGAGTTCGATTAAATCGTCAATCCCATCACAAGAAATTGACACAAGTTCAACGACATGGCAGCAAATTTGCAAACTGCCTTTGGCTGATCCGTCTTTTTGCACACCTGGTGCAATAGATGTTACCATTGGTTCTGATCAACCATGGGATTTGTACACTGGAGAGAAAAAATACTTTGGTAATAATTATACCATCGCACTTAACCCTATTTTTGGTTGGGTCATTGCCGGCTCTTACAACACTTACAATGACAACATAACGCACGATACGCATCACGCCTACGCTGACCAGGACAACCTGGTTCGGTCATTTATGGAGATGGATAGTATTCAGCCTACCCAGGCTTCTCTTGACGCAAGTGATCCAACAGAGCATCACTTTGCCACCACACAAGCACACAGGATGGCATGTACGTAGTAGAGTATCCTTTTAAGGATGGGGCACCACTTATCAGCGCAACTCTACCCCAGCCCATCAACAGATTGGCCTCTCTTGATCGCAAATGTATGCAGCATTTCTAGATGGCTATCACAGGCGTGGTCATATGGAATTGTTCAACACAGAACAAATAGACGAAGATCCTGCTACCTGCATGTATCTGCCACATCATGCAGTCATAAAGCCAGACAGCACGACTACCAGGGCTCGTATCCGGAACAGATAGTTCAGGCGTTTCTCTCAACGAACGCCTTCATGTTGGTCCACCAATCCAGCGTGACCTGATTGGAGTATGCCTACTATCGAACAAATGGAGGAGCGAACGCAGCCTCAAACTACTTTCCATGGTGTACTCGATCACAGCATCAACGAAATCCGAATCAACCAAATATCGTCCTGGTTTCGAGGGTAACTGGCTATTGTTATCGTCTTATTGATCGAATTCGTTGCAGCAAGGAGTCATACAAGGATGCTCACGGATTCCCTTTTCTGACATCACAAGAGTTACACATGTCACGCTGCCACCTTATCAAACACGTGCAGCAAAAGGCGTTCTACAAGGACTACCAGCAGCTTGCCAAGGGAAGACAGCTGCATGCAAAGTCACAACTGATTTGATTTTCACCCTTTATTGATGAGCAAGGTCTTATTCGAATCGGAGGTCGGATCAATCAATCAACGCTCTCCTATAGTGCGAAGCATCCGATTCTTATTCCAAAAACTTCGCCAATCGCAATGCTTCTGGTTCAACATATTCACAATACGCATCTTCATACTGGAGTGGATGCCACTTTTAGGGCTTTTGGAAGCGCTGGCATATGGAATATCTCACATCGCTGCAAGAGCGCAAAAAATGGCAACTGGAAACTGCCAATATTCAAGTTGGTACTCTCGTCGTACTTAAGGAACCAAATCTACCACCCTCTAAATGGGTACTTGGACGAATAACCGAGGTCCACGGTGCACAGGATGGGAAAACCAGAGTCGTTTCGATCACGACGGCTCATGGAATCAACAAACGGCCCATCACGAAAATTGACGCCCTCCCTCTTTACTGAACAATCGTTCAGGGGGGCCGGTATGTTTGGGAACTATTCGTCCTCCGAGCTTTAATCTTAAATAACTTGAAATGTTGGCCTTATATTTTTTTTACTGTGCTTCGATTCAGTCGTTTCCATTTAAATGTACGCGCCTGCATGCTTAAACTTTTAGCTACACACATATGTATGTATATTCCCTTTTGTTCTAACGGGATCCTCCTCTATGTATTTGTACGCCACGCCGGCATCTTTTTGGTATTTTGGCGCCAGTCACATTTCTGCAAACGAAGCAGCAGCAGCTTATCGCATCAGGCCGGCAAAAATATGTTCTGTTCAGTGAAATTAAATAAACTACATACACAAAATACAGTCCACTCCCAGTGTTAATTCATTTACAAACAGTTCCTTTTCTAAGAAAATTCGAGTTCCGCCCAGTCTGTTGTTAATTATTAAAGATTTTTCTGCATCTTTCTGGGTTCATATTCTGTTAGCAAGGACATTTTACAATCTCTGTCATAAAGTTTTCTGACTGCGTTTACTTTTACCTTTTTTAGCTGGCTTTTCATAGCGAAAGCTTCTTACCACTTTACTATAATTTGTATCAGATCTTTAACCTTTGATAATGGCATTCTTCTTTGTTTTCTCTTCTAATAGCCTAATTACACTGAGCACATCAAACATTCCACATTTTGAGTTAAAATGCTTAATAACTATTTGCTATGCGAACATTTGTAATTTTTTGTTTTGTCAAAATAATAAGTAGGTTGGTGTCTAAAAGGACCACCCAATAGAGATGACAAATTTGCCACCGCAAATGTTTATGACTCATGATGTGGGATGTTAGATGTGCTCAGTGTAATTAGTCTTTAACAAACAATCGATCATTTTTTGTTAGCTTTAATTGACTTTCTATCTTCCTCCCTTTCTGCACGTAAGCTGGTTACTTCCTTTCTTAATATTTCATTTTCAGCCGAAAGCTGTTTGACCTTGTCTGAGATTGTTCCAATTTCGTGCTTCAGGTCATTTGGTGCATTTCTTAAATTATTAAAATTTTTCACACCTGGTAAAGGTAACACTTTATTACACCTGAATCCACAAAAATTGGTGTAAGGTTTAAAATTTGTATCAAACTTATTTTTTTTGTTGTTTCCAGATTTCTACCAAGTTTCGAGCCAATCGGACGTCATTTAGATATAGCTCCCATACAAAATCAATATTATTTCAAACTTCTTATGGAAAAATTCGAATTTTTAGTAAATATTTTTGAAAATCATTATTTTTATTTGTGTAAATTGGGTTTTAAATTAGATTTTTAGTTGTTTCCATATTTCTACCAAGTTAAAAGCCAATCGGACATCATTATATATATATATATCTATAGCTATATCTAGCTGCCATACAAAAATTAAATTTTTTCATACATTTTCCAGAAAATTATAAAAATGAAGATATTCGTTATGCATGTTACGATGATTACACAGAGCGGACGAGTCGTGAGTGGGTCTTCCCTTGCTAAATTGATTCGTATACCTCTCGAACATTACGTTGCATACGTTACAATGAACGACCTAAGAAGTACACAAACAAACCTTGACAGTTTTCACATAAGTCACTTTTTCTCGAGTTGGGTCTCGATCGGTGTCGGCTAATGATATTTTCCTTAAAGGGGACGCAATATTAGACTGTAAAATGAAGCAATAAATTTTTTGAAGACTTTTGAAGACAACTTTTGCCAGCCTCGGAAAGTTTAAAAATAGGTGTAAAATAGGTACCTGCGGTAAAAGCAATTTTTCACAAACAACAACTTCGATATTGAAATGTTATAAATTTATTAAAACAGAAATAGTACACCTATTCAACATGTTTTTAACAAGTTAAAAATGCTCACTATAGCCGAAGATATGATAAGTCAAACTTAATTGATAAACCAAAATTTTTGCATTTTTCGGATTGCGAAAAATTGACTAAGTTTAGGCGGCTGTAACATTTATATTCGTAAACATATCAAAGCAATATTTTGGCTACCTAAATTTCTGTCGATTTATCTAAAAAAGTTCAACTTAACTAACTTTCAATAAAAATGAATTTAGCGTTTTGTCTAAGGCGGGGCGCGGCTGGACCACTGTGCGTCGTGTGTTCGTGAGTCAAGAAAGGATTTAGAAGAAAAGTTTGGTGTATCCAAATGAACAGCGTGTTGACGCAAGCAGATTTGTGGAGTGTAACCAATGGTATACTAGCGAGAGCGTAAATTAAAGTTGGCTATAACCGACTTCGATATACATTAAATACGTTACTCATGGAAAGAAATGTTTAATAGCCTTCCTGTGTGCCTGAGGTGGGTCATCCGAAAAGTATGCAACATTTTTTAGCTCGGCTATTTACCATGCGATCTTGATGAAAATTTCAGGGTTTATAGATATTGGGAATATAAATGAACGTTTTAAGCGGGGGTGGGCGTGGCAAAAATTTAAAAAAAAACTTGATCTGCGTGCAGACAATAGGAGTCTAGATTTTAAATTTGGTTGGTATAGCTCTTCTAGTCTCTTAGATCTAGGTGTTCATACAGACAGACGGACGGACGGACGGACAGACAGACGGATACGGCTATGTCGACTCGGCTGTTGATGATGATCAAGAATATATATACTTTAAATGGTCGGATATGATTCCTTCAGCCTGTTACATACATTTGCACGACTTTAGTATACCCCTATTACTCTACGAGTAACGGGTATAAAAAGCAAGCCGGAAGAACAGGACATTAAATGGTGCACCAAAAATGATAAGGCGCTCGCCTTAATCATATTGAATTTGAAGCCCACTTAACTCAATTATGTGAAGAATTTGAATGCAGATATTGCAGCATGGTTCAAACTGAAGGAAGTGTTCCAGCCGAAAGTCGCAGCATGAAATTCAGTGAAGAAGGCAATATCTCTAAGCATCTTTGTGAGTTTGCGGAAATGTTGGCAAACTGGAGGGTATTGCTGTACGCATGCCAGGCGAATTTTTAACAATAATTCTGCTCGCAAGTCTTCTGAAGTCTTATGAGAATTTTATGATCGCTTTAGATGAACTCCTGGCATTAAGTATGGTAAAGATTAAGATTATAGAAGAATCTGATCGTCAGCGGGCAGATGAGAAACGCGAAGATAATTGTTATGGAGAAGTCCTAATGCAAGCTCGACATAAAAAACCACCTATAGAGTACAGATCTTTAATAAGAGAAATTGTGGGAAGACCGAAAAAATGGATAACGGAAACTGCTACGACTGTGATAAAATGGGCTATTTTGCTGCTAATTGTTAACTGCCGAATAGGAACCATCCGAATGGCAAGCATTTGTCGAGTGCTATACTGAGAGCATCGATGGCGCATACAGGAAATAAAATTATTTGGTGTTTAGACTATGGAGCAAGCTCCCATAGAGCAGCCATCGTGAGCTGTTTACTAACTTCAAGCCTCAGAAGGAAGAGATTTACTTGCCTGGTGACAAGTTTCTAACTGCAGTTGGAATGGGCGAAGTTGACGATAGAGGGCACAGAATTGAATTGAGAAGTAATCATTTCCGACCCTATAAAGTATATATATTCTTGATCAGCATCAGAAGCCGAGTCAATATAGGCAATTTCCGTCTGTCCGTCCGTCTTTATAAACACCTAGATCTCAGAGACTAGATCTCATACCTATTAGGCATGTCCGTCTGTCTGTATGAACGCTCAGATTTCAGTGATGGTAAGAGATAGAGGTTTGACATATATGGGACATATACATTTGGAGTAAAGCGTGTATCTTCCACAGTTTCGTAGATAGATGTTTCTTACCTTCTAGAGATATCTAGTAAGTAATCAATTTTATTTGTCGATTTGCTGAAGGAATGATAAAGATCGGATGAACTATACTCAAGCTATGACCAAAAGTCAGTTCCCATCAAAGATCTGTTTTGATTTTGTTGTGGCAGCCCTGGCCACCTCTGATCACACAATTTATCGAGCACCATCCCTGACGCGATAGCAGAACGACAACACGCGCCATCCCTGGCGCTCAGTTTCTGGCTTGGCTTCGATTCGCGCGGGTGGCGCCTGCATCGCTCCGTTCGACTCAACGATGATTGTTAGCTTGAGTGAAATTCGGTAGGGTTAGTTACTTATCAAACCTAGTAGCTAAATGGTTACAGTATAGGAGCCATCTATTGGTCAGTTATGAAATGGTCACAGCGTTATTTATCGGGCAGGTGGATTATGGGCCCTGATGGGGTTATGTCCTTCAACTCTGGAAGCATGAAGAATGGTTTCTTTCGGAGTAAAGTGGGACAAATTGTAAACTATAACTCTATACGGCTTGTCCCCCTTGAGCTGGTTGGTGAATTGTTGAGTGGAGGTCATCTGAAGAAATCGTGGCATGGTGCGATAGGTATCACAATTCTGCGCATACACAATAACAGTTTTATTCCTGGCAACCTTGTACGAATAATTATCCGGAACTAGTAGCTTGTCCAAGTCGCGCTCCATTTGAGCAAAATCATTTACTTCTTCCACAGTAATCAGAGGGGGTCGCTGCTTTTTTCGGACCCTGGGTGGGTTATAGGCTTTAAGGGTCGAATCCATTTCCTCAGCTTCTACTTCAGCTAATTGCTCTGCCTAGATACTGTTGGAAGCGAGGGTTCCTTTTCCTCTTCGTCGTTCGCAAGGGCTGCAAATCGATTGGTTGAGCTGGAAGTTCCTACGTCTCTTATAGGGGCATCCTTGGACGGGGAGCCAACTTTGCCTTTTTTATTGGCCACCTCCTGAGATTGAGTGGATGGCTGACGCTTTAATCATGGAGTTGACCAAGATACAGAAGGAAGTTGTTGCCAATCTTCCTGCTGGTAAGTGATGTGTTGGAGTTCGGTCGCCAGGCTGACCAAACCTCCACTTGCGGCTGCCTCTGTACTTGTATTAGGGCAGTTTCAGTTATTTTGAAGTCCAGTAGTAGCAGTGGATAAAATGAAGAACATGGAGAGCCCAAAATAATTGCTTTTATGGAAACCCCAACTTTAGTATTGCAATCCTTTTGTAATACGTATGGAGCCCAGGTTGCACTATGATGGAACGTGTGACAGGCCGGTAAAGAATGGAATTTTAAGCCAAATAAGGGGCTTCCTTAGCATCCGACCAAGAAACATATTAAGGCTGCCTTTGACCGAGTACCTCGCCAACATCTTATATACAAGCTCCCACGACAAGGTGTATCCACAAAAATAATACAGTTTAATGAAAAAGTATACTCGCAAACGTATTTCGCTGTTTGGACTGGGTGCGAGCTTTCTGAAAAGTTTGAAACAATTAATGGAGTAAAGCAAGGATGCCTTATGTCACCGCTGCTGTTTGTGATGTTCTTAGATGATCTGCATGAACACTTAGGAGGTGGCCTGTACACAAACATTAGGGTATTAATGTACGCAGATAACATTGTGATAGTAGCGGACTATCTCTCAACCCACCAGCAAATGATCCATAACATGCAGACATACTGAATACTGTGGGGCATGGAAGTCAATAAGGCAAAATCCGAGATTATGGTGTTCAGAAAAGGCAGTAGACTGGCGGCATCAGAGAACTGGACGTTTCAACAGGAACAGGAAAAGGTGGTACCGGAGTACAAATACCTTGGGGTTATACTGACACCTACAATGAGCTTTAAGAAGCATGTGGCAGCCAGGACAAAAGAAGCGAAGGCGAGTATAAACTCAGTGTGGCATGTAGGAAACCTGATCAAAAACATAACATCAGAAACATACAACATACAACATACAAAATTCACTACAGTTAAAAAACGGATTAAGGATATACACATCGAAGAGGATGAAATACTAGTATCTTTTGATGTTGTATCATTGTTTACAAATATCCCAATACACCTGGCAATTCAGAATATTATGGAAAAATGGACGGAAATCTCAACACACACAGAAATACCAAAAAATAAATTTAGAGAAATCTTGGACTTCATTCTAATAGACAACAATTATCTAATTCATGACTCTACAATATACAACCAAATTTTTGGCATGCCCATGGGGAACCCGGTGTCACCAACCATAGCGAATGTGGTACTAGACAAGATACTGGATAACGCAATTGAAGACCTAGGGAAACAAAACGTTTACATAAAACACATAGCAAAATATGTCGATGACATTTTTTGCATAATAAAAGAAAAGGATGCAAATATAATATTAAATACACTAAACAAACAACATCATAGGATACAATTTACTTTAGAAGTGGAACAACATGACAAAATAGCTTACTTAGACACGGAGATAAAGAAAGAACAGGGAAAAATTAAATTCAAATGGTACACAAAAGACATCGCATCAGGGAGAATCATTAATTTCCACTCACATCAACCCAGGAACCAGAAGATAAATACAGCGAAAACTATCATTAACAAAGCATATATTTTAAGTGATGAAATATATAGGCCCATAATAAATATAAAACTAAAGAAAATGCTTAGGAAGAATAGCTACCCAGAACAGCTGATCGACAACCTAATAAAAGACGCCACTAATAAACATAAAGATGACAAAAACAAAGAAGAAAAGGATACAAGATACATAAGCGTACCCTACATAGACAAACTTACTAATAAAGCGACAATAACTAAAATTATACCAAAAGAACATTCAAACATAACGTACGCATATAAAGCACACACAAACACTGGAAAACTGTTTACAAACACAAAAGACAAAATAGAAAAGGAACAACAACAACACGTTGTGTACAAGATAGCATGCAAAGGAAAGGAAGGAGAAACTTGCAGCAAAGTATATGTAGGCACAACAAAACGCGCACTAGCAAAAAGAATAGGAGAGCACAAATTAGACGCGAAAAACAAAAAAATGACAACAGCAATATCTCAACATCTGGCAAGAACTGGACACTCAGCTGATTTCCAAAATGTGAGAGTACTAGACATTGAGCGAAAAGAGAGAACAAGACTGACTTTGGAGAGCCTAAAAATTCAGCAAAGAGAGGTCGGATGCACTAAACCACAAAGAAGACATCGAACAAAATAAATTACATTTAAGCATCAGCTGTGACAACACAAAAATGAAAACACTAATGACAAAAATAACTAACCATAAGGAGAATTAATTAGAAAAACGACAAAATAATGTATGTATGACAAAAAAGAGTTAATGTTTTTGTATTGTTTTTATTGAAGAAAAAAATTAATAAATCCAGACTCCCTGAAGAAGGCGCAAAATGACGCAAAATGGAGCTCAAGTCTGGGGTGGAGAAATAAAGGAAGAGGCAGACCAACTACAGCGATATTTTTTAAAGAGGATACACAAGCTACCAGATAGCACACCGAACTACATATTGGGAATTGACGCAGGGCTAGAAGATGGACATATCTATAGTCTAACACTTCATCTCAAGTACCTATCAAGAATATTATTTGAGTATGAAGATTCTAGACTCCCGCATATCCTTGCTGAGAAAATGATGCGAAATAATTTGGGGTGGTTTTGCGAGGCTCAGAGAAATGTTCGCGTATCGTGGCATATCACTCGGAGACAATGTTCGATTCATAAACGAATCGAAAGCAGACTACCTCATGCAACACATGAAAAAGATGCATCAAGAGTATATAAAGACCTTAATAATGCAATAGGTCCCACATACTGCAACGAGTCTTTCAAGCAAAGTATTGGCTTATATAAATAACTGTTTGTATATTAAACAACGGAAGGAAGGCTGACGGCCTTAAACCAAGCTTTAAATGTTTGTTTATTATTAGTTAATCAATGCAAAGCTGTAAGCTATGAAAATTAACAAATGAAAATAATCATCTAAAAAAAAAAAAAGCATGTTCATTAGAAATGACGGAAGGCTTCATAGACTTGGGCAACAATGGGCTTTGGTAAATGTTTAGTGGTATATTTCTTTAACTTTCTCTTCATTTCCTTTGAAGATTTTAGATCCGATAATAACGAGCTATTCCTGGACTGGGCGATTTTTGAATTATCTGAGTCTGATAATGAAGTCATAGACATATTCGATTCGGTCCCACTCATTCTGGCAAGCAGCCTGTGCCCCACGACAAATCGTGCAGCAACTCAATACGAGGAGAAGTCGGAACTATCCAAAAGACGTAAAAGTATTTTTTTAAGAGAAAATAAGTATAAAATTTAAATAAATTTTAATTTTGTCTATTTGTTTGTTGTTTGCTCGTCTAGTTGATCAAGCATAACTCAATATTTATAAAATTTATGTGTTATTTTGAGAAGGCAAATAAAAAAGTTCTTAAAGAAACAAGTACTCTGTACGTGCAGTAGCAGCTGAAAACAGCGCTACTGCTGAGCTGCGGCAGCGAACATTCTTTTGGTCATAGCTTGAGTATCGTTCATTCGATCTTTATCATTCCTTTGGTTCTTTATTAATGCTATTCGTCTGTGGAAGCATCCATCAATTTCATGCACAGCTTTAAATGCATTTACAGAATACAGAATAAAGTCTAAGGAGTAAAAATAAAATTACATATAATACACACACACTCACATACAAATAAATAAAGTCTTTCATCGTAAATACCTGTCATGTATTGTTAAAAATGTTAAATTTTCTATTGTTTTCAACCTTATATTCTTTGTAATAGTATAAGTTAGTTTCTAGTTCTTGAATCAAAATCAAATTGGGCTAAAAATAAATTGAAATGGAAATTGGCAAATCGATAAACAATCTAGATTACTAAATATCTCTAGAAGGTACGAACCACCTATCTACAAAACTCTAGAAATATTGAAAATAATCTTGATCTGCCTGCAAGTCTTAGAAGTATATGTCCCATACACAGTATGGGGCTGAGGCCCAACCCTATTACCCAAATATCTTAATTCACCATATATATGCAAAGAGCAATATGAACAAGGATTTCAGAAAAAGTTGGAAAATATGCAGCCATCAGCAGTGAACAAATTGACGAACGAAAACCTTGGAATATGAGTAAGAATATTACGACCGATCGTTAAAAATATGGTTCGAATTTTTTTTGATTAGCCGCCGAGAAGATTTTCTTGCGCTTGTTGCGCGGACAACCAAAATGGAGTCCTAGCACTGATATGTGAAAAACAGCCCTTGACATTCTATAAGCATTGACTAAGTCATTCAAGAATTAGTGTTTCAAAAATCTGCTATGTTCGGGATATCCAAAATATGCTTTGCACAGATTCTTCAGTGACTAATATTTTCACACAGTCTGCTAAAAAACGCTACTTTTGCAAGATAAAATAATCGAGAAAGCCAAGCTAACTTTGTAAGTGTCAAAGTTTTAATACACTTGAAAGAGCTCGCTTCAACGGCTATCGATTTCAACCAAATTTCGAAGATCAGTTTAAAAATATGTAATATTAATAATGACTAATAGTGAAAACATTGAACAAAAAAGCTTTTCGCACTAAAACCCGTTTTCCGACCGATCGTTCCTATGGCAGCTACAAGAAGAAGTCATCCGATCCGGGCGGTTCCGACATATTAGCAGCGTGCACTCTGTGCAAAATTTAAACTTGATAGCTTCAAAACTGAGGGACTAGTTTGCATAAAAACAGAAAGACGGACGGACAAAGCACAATCAGCTCGCCATACTGATTACGAATGTAAATACTTTACGTGGTCGGAGATGATTCCTTCTATGCATTGCAAACTTCTGGCAAAAATGATAATACACTTTTCAAGTGCAAACGAGAGCGTAAGTTAAAGTCGGCTCTAACCGACTTCGATATACCCGTTACTCATGGAAAGAAATGTTCAATAGCCTTCCTGTGTGACTGAAGTTGGACAGCCGAAAAGTATGCAACATTTTTTACTCGGCTATTTATCATCCGATTATGATGAAAATTTCAGGGCTTATAGATGTTGCGAATATAAATGTAAGTTTTAAAATTGAGATAGATATCTAAAAAAATGTGGGAGCTATTCAACAATTTTTATGGTGGGGGCGGGGGTGGGCGTGGCAGACAATAGGAGTCTACATTTCAAATTTGGTTGCTCTAGCCCTTCTAGTCTCTGAGATCTAGGTGTTCATACAGACAGACGGACAGACGGACGGACGGACGGACAGACGGACATGGCTATATCGACTCGGCTGTTGATGCTCATCAAGAATATATATTCTTTAAATGGTCGGAAATGATTCCTTCTGCCTGTTACATACATTTGCACGACTTTAGTATACCATTTTACTCTTCGAGTAACGGGTATAAAAATAGAGGAAAGCTAACTTCGGCTCGGCCGAAGTTTCTATACCCTTGCAGCTGGTATAATTTATATAAATAAAGGTTTTTAATGATGTTTACTCAACATTTTAATTTTCGCTTTGAACAATGTTAGCTAAGTGATTTCCCAAACTCAGCAATAGATGGCGCCACCACTTTGACCATTGTGGCAGCCCTGGCCACCTCTGGTCACACCATTCATCGAGCCCCACGTTAGGCAACCTCAACCCTGCTTGGGCGAACTTGCTTATCGACCCCCACTCGAAGCAACGGCCTCAACGCGAGGTTTTCATCGACCCAGCTACGACACAAACATCACAGCGAAAACTATACGCAAGCATTCCTCCACATTGGGACTTGCACGATCCTGTAGATGCTCACCCCGGACATACATTCATCTCAGCTTTACTCAAAACTCGAAAATCATTCGTTCCCACATGGTCTCTGGAGGGGGAGTACTGTGGCAGCCCTGGCCACCTCTGGTCACACCATCCCTGACGCGATATCAGAACGACAACACGCGCCATCCCTGGCGCTCAGTTTCTGGCTTGGCTTCGGCCAGCGCGGCACGCGCCCGCATCGCTCCGTTCGACTTGGCGATAATTGTTAGCTTAAGTTATATTCAATAAAGTTAGTTACACATTAAACCCTCGTAGCCAACCCATGTTGTTGCCAGATTGTTATATGGCAGCTAAAACTATGCAAGAGGCATTACAAAGCTGAAATGCAAAACAGAGGAAGAACTCCATGGAGGTAGAATATGCTGCTTTAATCAAAAATGACACGTGGTCGTTGGTGGATCTACCAGAACGACAAAATGAAATTGGGTCTAAATGGGTATATGCCATTAAACGCAATTAAGAAGGGCTGCACACAGCGTTATGGTGAAGGAGCAGTTGGGGGGGCAGCGATTTTATTGAAGATGCACCGGCACAGAAAAGTTAAGAAAGCAGATTAATGCCAGATACACAACAAACATTATTCTGTGCAATGATGCAGCAAATGCAACAATTTCAAATGGAAATTTTTAGGATGAACGAGATTCAAATGCCAAAGATGAATCTTTTGATTGAAGTGCCAGCGGACACGCGCAGCACGAAGAATGAAGCAACGGTCGTACAGTCGGCAGCGTCATCAGGTGGCGATAATGTGGCGGCACCTCGCCAAGAATCAACACGACCCTTGTACGATCTGCCAGAATTTGATGGCACACCAGAACTATGGCCTATGTTTAGTACGCTTACAGTGATAGACAAAATAGATTGTTTACAGCAAAAATGTTAGCAATATAATTGACACATTAAAGCAGAATTTTGGCAGGCCTGAGCTGTTAATAAAAAGTCAAGTTAAGCGCGTAAGGGAAACTGCTTGCATCCAGGAGGGAAAATTAGAGCAGTTAGTCGATTTTAAAACAAAGGTTCAGAATTTGGCATCATTTCTAGAAGCTTCTGGCGCCCACCAACACATGAAAAATCCGACCTTGATGGAAGAGTTGTTGTTGAAGCTGCCGGTGCAGCAGAGGCTCGAATGGGAAAGGCATGCAAGAACATTGGAAAGTGAGCAGACAATAAAGGATTATTAATTAAGCACATGGCTTCAATTAATGGCTACTGATATACAGGATGCAGGCCTGCTCAATGAGCATGAGGGGACCAACGCAAAGAAGGATAGGAATAGATTGTTTCACACTAATGCGGTAGACAGTAAGAATATCAAGCAGTGTTACGTCTGCAAGGAGAAACATAATCTGGAGAATTGTGATGAGTTCGTGCGTGTGAGCGTTGACGAGAAATGGACGGTCGCCAAGGCGAATAAAATATTTTTCAATTGTTTGAAACAGGGCCACTCCTGTCGGGAGTGTAGGACTTGACATAAGTGTAATATCGAGGGCTGCAGGAAAAATATTCATAAATTGCTGGACAGGGCTTTAGATAAGCTAATGAAAGAAACACCAGAAGGCTGCGTGTTCAGTGGAGCTGCGATGCTGGCGAGAAGCACAACTGTTTTATTTAAAGTTCTGCCTGTTAAGTTGCATGCTAATGGCAAAACAGTTAATTGTCACGCCTTTGTGTATGAAGGATCAGCCGTATCCCTAATGATTGAGCGATTGACAGAAGCATTGGGCATAAAGGGCCTAAAGGAGATGACTTTGCAATGGTTTGGCAATAAAAGGGTAACTGCGTTAACAGCTCACTTTAATATTGGTATATCTGCTTGTAACGACAAAAAGATTTATGATTTGAGTGTAAGCACAATGAAGAATTTGCAGTTGCCATGTCAGACAGTAAAAATGTCAATATTGAAATTGAGGTACCACTATCTAAAAGCCGTTCCAGTTGAAGACTACACGGATGTGGAACCAGAACTTCTGATTGGGCTTGACAATGTTCATTTATGTGTGCCAAAGGTAATGCAGCCAACCGCAGGAAATGGCCCAGCGGTTTCAGTTATGTTATGACGAAACTGGAATGAATGGGAAGGCCAAAGGAGTACATCTGGTAACGGAAACCAGTTGCGATCGCTTTGAAAAATTGGTAATTGATTAAATTGCCAATGCAGAAATGGACGTGCATGATGTGAAGAACCACGTCGAGGGATGTGAAATTGAGAGGTCAAAGAAATTGTTGGAAGCAACAACAAAATACGACGGCTCTCGCTACGAGACGGGGCTGCTTTGGATTCATAACGATATCGAGCTCCCGGACAGCATGGACATGGCAATGAAGAGACAGTTGACTCTGGAGAAGAAGTTTGATCGCGAAACAGAGTCGATGCTAATGACTGGGCCCGACGAATGTCAACCTCTAATACATGTGCTAATGAGGGTTAGACAGAAGCGTATAGGAGTCTGTGCTGATATTCACTAGATGTTTCATCAAGTTCGCATAAAAGCAGATGATCGATGTGCGCAACGCATATTATGGACGAATGACCCAAAGGAAGAGATGAATGTCTATGAAATGCAGGTCATGACATTTGGGGCCAAGTGTTCACCAGCCTCAGCGCAATATGTGAAAAACAAGAATGCACTGGTGCACAAGGAGATGTACGGTGAAGCTGCTGACGCCATTATAAGGAATCACTATGTGGATGATCTTGTACACTGCTATTCTAAAGAAGACGATGCTTTAAGAATAACAAAGGAAATCGTGGAAGTACATCGCAAAGGCGGATTAAGAAAATGTATGTAAAATTCAAGAGAATTTAATGAAGTATTCGCCGCAGGTGTCAATGGAGAAGTTCTGAGCCTTGATAGGGATGGAGCATCGCATTGCCAAAAGGTTTTATGGATGCAGTGGCAGGCACGGACCGATGAATTTGGTTTTCAGTTGTCATTTGCCAAGATTGATAAGTCATTCGAGTATAGGGTGCCGACAACGAGAGAGGTCTTACGAATTGTAATGTCGATATTCGATCCTTATGGTTTGGTTGCGGAATATTCATTGGTTGCCAAACTGCTACTTCAATCTATTTGGCAAAAGAAGACTAACTAGGATCAGCAAATAGACGATGAAAATAATGTCACGTGAAGACATTGGCTTAGGCTATTGAATGATGTGGCTGACATACGAGTTCTCAGATGCTATGGCACGGAGTTTTGGAATGGAGTGGTAGAGCCGCACTTCTTCGCAGATGCTAGTGAGATGGCCTACGCGGCAGGTGGATATTGGCGTCTGAGAGAAGGAGAACGATGGATTTTGGCGTTTTATATGGGAAAGACCAAATGTGCGCCCATGAAATTGTCCACAGTACCGAGGCTAGAGCTACAGGCGGCTGTGATTGCGACCCGCCTGAGGAAGATTATTTTGGAAGGCCATGATGTGCTTCCAAATAGAATTTGTATGTGGTCTGATTCGAAGACTGTGTTAGCTTGGATCAAATCAAATCATCGTCGATACAAGCCATATGTTGCACATCGTATCAATGAGATACTGGAAACGACAAGAGTCGATGAATGGCATTTGGTGCCAGGAAAAGATAACCCTGCTGACTTGGGAACCAAAAAAACAGGAAACCGACGATCTTTGTGGCTATCAAGACCAGATTTCCTCATGGAGCAGGAGAGCTGTTGGCCAGTGGATCCTCCAAACAGAAGACGAACTGCGCCCAAAATATATGATGTCCATCAGTAATGATTCAGCAAACATATTCCAAAGGTTCTCTACTTTCAGGCGATTGATCCGAGTGCTGGCCTGGATTTTACGCGTTCGTTACCAAGGGGTACGAAAGAAGTTTCTGGAAGCATATGAAATTGAACGCGCTGAGATGCTCTTGTGCAGGGCAGTTCAACAAATGGAATATGGAGATGAACAAGAGGCTTTGGCAAACGGAAAGGCAATTGCCAGGTCTAGCAAATTACAGAAGTTGTCACCAATTTTGGATAAAAATGGAGTTATACGAATGAGCGGTCGTATAACCAATGCAACCGCCGTGAGCGCGAACACAAGGCAACCGATCATATTGCAACGGCACCATGTCACTGGACTAATTATTCAGCATTTCCACAATGAGTGGAAACACCAGAACGAGAACACTATAGTGGCAGAGCTAAGGCGTGAATATTACATTCCACATTGTCGTGAGGAAGTGCGTCGAGTTGCGCGCACATGTAAGGTTTGCCAAACAGAAAGGGCGCGTCCGTCGGCTCCATTGATGGGACAGTTGCCTGAAGAAAGAGTCTCGCCGTATGTGCGACCATTTACATATGTAGGCATCGATTATATAGGCCCATTTCTAGTAGTTAGAGGAAGGTCAACTTAAAAACGCTGGATTTGTATATTTACTTGCCTAACTATACGAGCTGTTCATTTAAAATAGCTAAGGATTTATCAGCGGACACTTGTATACGAGTAATAAGGAACTTCATGGCTAGGCGAGGCAGGCCAAAAAGAATAATTAACATTACAGACAGAGAAAAATTATTAAATCTTATTGAAAAAGAACATTTAAACGAGAAGGCTAAGCTAACTTCGTCCGTGCCGAAGTTTTTATACCCTTGCAAGTTCTTGTCTTCATCACGCTCCCGCTCTACTTGACGAGATGCTAGATTTTCCTCGCGAATAGCGGCCAGTCGACTAGCATTTCGAGTTGATATCCGAGACGCATCTTGCTCGTAACGGATGCGAGCTCAATCACGGGACGCCTGCCGTCGTTGCTCCTGGGACATTGAAGACACTCGTGGCATTTTGATTGATTTTATTGGTCACAATAATGGTTTCAACAATTTAAGCACATAAATAAACAAACAAATAAGTTCCTTTCAGTCTCGTAGCTCAAACTCGACTGCCGCATATCATACATTTATTTTACTAGAAAAGTTCCTACGCCTACTAGGAAGGTTGTAAAATTGACTCTTCGACCGATCGTTCCTATGGCAGCTACAAGAAGTAGTCATCCGATCCGGGCGGTTCCGGTTGGCAGCGTGCAGTCAATAGAAGACTCTGTGCAAAATTTCAGCTCGATAGCTACAAAACTGAGGGACTAGTTTGTTAGTTAGTATATATTATAGTTTATGGGGTCGGAAATGAATATTTCTATGCGTTGCAAACTCCTAGGCAAAATTATAATACCCTTTGCAAGGGTATAAAAATAGCCACAGAGGCATAGGTGAAGTATTTTTGGAAATTAAATCATTGTACTACTATCTCAATTTACAAAAAGAAATTCAAAAATGTATCAATAATTGTAGTTTTTGTAATTTAGCGAAATACGATCGTACTCCAGTTAAGTATAACTTAAACCTAAGCGACACACCAACTAAACATAACGAAATCATACATATTGATATTTGATTCCCTCAAAGAGACATAATGTACCTTACGACAATAGATAAGCTAACAAAATACGCTACAGCCCATTTGTTAAAAGATCGTTCTTGGATAACATTGTTAAAAGCAGTCAACGAAACAATCCAACATTTAGGAAAACCAGAATTTATTATTACAGATAACGAATTTAATATTGGGTGTATAAGGGAATTTCTGACAGAGTGTAACATACCCCTACATCTTACAACGGCTTATAAGAAGACCGGAAACTCGGACTTCAAAAGACTGAACGAGAATATCCGAATTTGAAATGCGACCCCAAAAAACGACGATTGCATTCAAGACAAGGTGTTTAAAGCAATAATCTACTATAACAATACCACACACACGAGCACAAAAACGAAACGAAATTTGTTAAATAATATAATTAGTAGAGATGAAATTCAAAGGCTATCTACAATGCTTAAATCACATAAAGAAAAACAGCATCAAAAACAAACAGGTAAAGATATTGAAAACTTCGAAAACGATTATGTGAAGAATTATAAAATTGGAAAATTTAATCCAAAGTACAAATTAATTGAAAACCATAAACAAAATGGCAATTATTTAGTGTCCACTGACGAACCAAACAAAAAAATTTATAAAGATCAATTCAGGAGGAAAAACAAATTTCAAAATCTTAAAAATCAATCTACAAACAATTAACAAAACCAAAAAGAAGAAAATTTGTAAAAATTGTATTATATTCTAACCATATTATCACTGCAACTTTAGTATTTCTAAGGACCTTTCTTCAACAACTATTGTTAAAACTTGCTGCGGGGGAGTCATATATAAAGATCATAGCTGACTCTCACCTACCACTTTTACGAACACAGGTTGTTACCTAACTGAGCAAACACTGCCTCCTATGGAAGTGGGCCGCTGCGAATACGGCTCCTACCTAACTATCTGAAACATTGATAATAACTGAAAACGGAATGAAATGAAAACCGAAAATCAAATGCGTAAGCCGAGTATAATGAACCGTACTATTTCAAAAGGTAGTATAATAATGTAATTAGTATTTTTGATCTTAAAAGTTTGAAGTGTGTTAGCTGAGCATCTCACAGAAGTCCCTAAAGTCAATTTCTGAAAACATTGTTCATGAAATAATCCATTACCCTTAGAGTTAAGTACATGGGCAGAAGGGTCACCATGTTTCCCTGTACCACACGGCTATACCACACCTCTGTTGCAATATGATACCGTAGTGGCAAGGAATATCTATCGGTCACCAAATGCATCCCAACCACCGAAGAGTCGCGCAAGCCCTTCATGCGAGACACACAGCCAATTGCCATACCCAGCTCAGCCACCTAAAACCTTTGACACATATGGTTAATGAATGGATAACCATCAATGAGAGTCCAGCTCGAGTCAGCATCGATGATGGCCGGCCCAGAGGTCAAAACAAACGGCCCGTACCTCTTCACCTTGAGCTTTTGACTGTCATCAACCGTCAATGAGGGCCCAGTTTGAATCAGTATCGATGATGGCCCAGAGGTCAAAACAAACGGCATGTATCTCGTCACCTGGAGCGTTTGGCTGTCATCAATGGCATGATAGAGTTGAATCAACACGAGGCCTTGAGAAAGATTCCAGGCATCGCCGTTGCTGAACATCATTAACCAAGATCCTGTTCTGAGCATGTCACTATTGTATCTGATGAACAGCCACAATCTACATGTCATTCAGGAATTTAAGGTCGAAGTGGCGGCAGCTGGGTCACCTAAAGCATGGGTCGCTGCTGGCATAGGATTTATCCTCGTCGTCAACGGTTTCATCTTCTGCTGCAAGTAATTGAAGAAGAGACTATCTTCGAGGGAGATACTTCTATAATCCATAAGTTCAGCAAGACCGAGGACGGTCATAGTTTTGATGGGGGAATAGTTAAGAAGTAACCCTCGCAGTACGTTTAGTATTATAAATATGTTAACATTTAGTATTTTAATGATCTCAGGGTTTGGTCACACTACAAAGTGAAGCCATCTTCCTCTTTCCTTTTTGATCTCGTACAAATAAGACGCACACGCTGTTATCTGAAACTTAGCAATAAAATTGTTGGCTCAAACATAACCAAAAAATTGTACAGCCTTTCTCTCATCTGGATTGAACATTTGGAGTATCCCATCCGGGCTGCATTGGCAGAGAGTCTACAACTGTACCTCCGCGGCAGCAGCGGATTGGCATAATTAGTGCATTGTACACACACGACGACTGCTGCTGCTGCGATCAACACATACGCACACACATCGCCACACAGCTTCTACGGCTTCACAACTTTAAAGGCGAATTTTCTGCTTATGCCGTCTTCAAAAACTGTCCAACATCCGATTTCCCACGATTATCACACAACTGCAAGGTTTTTTTTTTAATATTTTCAATGTTTGTTTGCACTCGTCATTTCTATTTGACGTTACATTTTTGTAATGTCAGCTGAAAGGGTGAATTGGTTGCAACGAAACCGGAGTAGTATTAAGTACAAAGTCGGTTGTATTGTAGGACCAACTATACTGTGTTGATGTGCTCTGTGACCTTAACACGCATTAATGAGGTACATAATAATGCGGTTCTCACGGGATATTCCTATCGATTGGGGACATGTGGCCCCACGAAATGTATTCTTTCATAAAAGCTATATGTTTTGCAAGCCTGCGCTCCAAAGGCCAATACCTTCTCTTTGCTGTGTCAAACGATGATCCGAGGCATTGAGGGCTTGACTTAAAAGGCAGAACAACACTAAATCGACCCGAGCGTAGTCGTACCACATTGTTGACGAATGACATCTCACAGAGCAGCTGCTCTGGGGTTAGCATTTTGACTTCATATGCATTTGAAACGTGTTCCAACTCCCAGAATTTCCGAACTAATGGATCTAGAGGACAATTTTCTTGATTAATAGCAACAATTGAATTTGAATGAGAGGCTCTACTTTCTGATGTTTTATAACGCCCCGACACCACCCATCCGAATACCGAAATCTGTGGAGTTAATGCTTGCCCAACCTTCATGAGATCAAAAAAGAGCTCTGCTCCAATAAGCAGATCGACCCTTTGGGGCTTGAAGAAAGCTAGATCGGCTAAAACCATGTCATTTGATATGTTAAACTCCTTAGTGGAATTGGTTTTCTCCGGTTGATAGGAAGATATTGATTTGAGAATGGTCAACTGAGCATCCGATTTGAAAGTGTTGTCGCGAGACGCAATTGAAGTCTGGACTGTATGCTGCGTCGTTGAACTAATCTTTCCCATACCAAGCAAACTAACTTCCTTTCGAGCCTTTTCCAACTTTAATGTTTTGGCTAAATAATCAGTAATGAAATTCATTTGTGAACCCGAATCCAATAGCGCTCTTGCTAAGTGGTAATTTCTCGATTGACCTATAATCTTAATCAAAGCAGTGGCTAAGGTTACCTGATCGGACTCGACTGATTGAGCAGCATGATTCACGATTGACACCGATGCCGACGGTGAATGTTGATTTGTTTCTGCATATTTGTGTAGTAATGTATGATGTGGATTTGAGCATGCCCTGCAGTGTGACGGTCTACAAGTCGAGACAGCATGACCGTTTTTTAGGCAACTCAGACATAGAGGAAATCCTTTAACAAAAATGAATCGATTTACAAATGGTAAGGCAGCAAATGATCCACATGTGTGAACAGAATGATCACTTGAATTGCAAAACACACATGTCGAAGTTTGAGATGGATTCTGCTGAGTTACTGATAAGGAAGATTTATATCACTTTTCCAATTGATTTTCTCGATCTAATTTTCGCGACTTATCTCTTCCTGTTGCTTCACTGGCTGATAGATATTGATATCGTTGGTTCAGCAAACTTTCGCAATCAGCCCAGAGAGGAATTGTGTTATAGTCCAATGACTCTTCCCATCTGGATCGTGTACCAAAATCAACTTTCGACATGACAACATGAATAAGCATCGCGTGAGCTATATTCTTATCATCATCAATAGATAATAAAGATTCGTAAATAGCAGTCACGGTCTCCTGCATAGAACGAAGAGACAATGCGCACGGATGCGACATGGAAGGGATATCGAACAATTTTGCAATACTATTAAAATATATCAGACAACTGTTATCGTACACCCTTTTTAGAACAGCTAAAGCCTTTGGATAATAAGTTTCTGAAACTTGGAACGCTTTAACCGTACCTAGCGCTTCCTTGTCCAGGCAGGATAGCAAATGATACCATTTTCCGATATTAGAGAGTGTATCATCATTGTCTAGAAAGCTTTCAAATAATCCAATAAAACTTTTGTAAAAAGTAAGTAAAATTTTGCATGATGACGTTGAGAAGCACTCGAAGCTCCGTCAAAATAGGAAAGAACCTCTCCGAACCATTTGATACCAAGAGAGGTTTTAGGCAGGGTGACACCCTATCGTGTGACTTCTTTAATCTACTGATGGAGTATATACTGCGCCAGTGCCCAAATGCCAACAGATCGGGCTCATTTCTTTATAAAGATCTAATGCTACTCGCATACGCCGATGATATTGACATTATCGACAAAAACGAACGGGCGGTAAGCAGGGCGTTTTCAGAGATTGAGAAGCAGTCTAAACTGATGGGCTTAGCGGTAAACGAGGACAAGACAAAGTACCTAGTATCCACGGACAAGAAGTCTACGCGTCTTGGACAATTTGTTACTATGGGGGAGTACAACTTTGAGGTTGTAGAGGATTTTGTCTACCTCGGGACGATGATTACCGGCGATAACAACATCAGCCTGGAGATCCGAAGAATTACTCTTGGAAACCGATGCTACAACGGGCTCAGTAGGGAGTTCAAGAGCAGAGCCTTTTCTCGAAGAACAAAAATAGCGCTATACAAGTCGCTCATCATCCCAGTCCTGCAATACGGTGCAGAAGCATGGACAATGACAGCAGCGGATGAGGAGGCGATTGGCGTTTTCGATCGAAAAATCCTTCGGAGGATATATGGACCTTTAAAAGTTGGCGATGGATACCGCATTCGAATGAATCACGAACTGTATGAGCTCTATAAGGACATCAGTCTAGTCAAGCGCATAAAGCAACAGCGGCTGCGCTGGTTAGAACATGTAATCCGGATGGATGAAGAAGCTCCAATTAAAAAAGACGTACAAGGCGAAGGCGGCTGACTTTGGAGGACAAGGCAGGAGGGGTCGCCCACCACTAAGATGGGATGATCAAGACATTTCCAACCTTGGTGTGAACAACTGGTGCCAGCTCGCACAATGCAGAAGCGAGTGGAGGGCATTCATTGCAGAGGCCAAGACCGTCAAGCGGTTGTGATGCAACATCGGGCCAATAAAGAAGAAAGAAGAAGAAAGTAAGTAAAATTGGCTCAAACAGCACCTCCAGGAAGGCCAGGGCCAAGTTTCTCTCAATCTCTTGGCATGTGTGCTTATAATTTTTCGCACAAGAGAAAGGGACCTACAGTTTAACGCCGAATCCGAATGGCAATAGTTAGAAAATTTTTGGTATTTCATGGCTAGTTACTTCACAGCTGGGTTGGTTTCTAAAGAAAGAAAAAACTTTTCCTATTAGATGGTCCGAGGCGGGATCGAACCCACAACCCCCCGCACCAGCCGCCACACATACGACTGGTACGCCACGCCCGACCAATAAAACTTTTGTACTCTGCATAATATCCACTGAATTTTGGCAACTTCATATGAGGTAGTCGCTTTGCTTGTGAACCCGATGCAGATGGATTCATCATTAATTAAAAATTAAAATTGCACTGATAATAAAGTTCAGCAAACTGTAAACTAAAGCTTATTGTATAGTTTAACAATGTCTGTTAAAAAAGAACCATTAACGACCGCCAAATAATATTTTCACATTCTATATAGTTCGCGATCCATCGAGGAATAATATTTTCCGCATTTTTGGGGTTACGAGACAATACTAGACAGGTTATAAAGGCGCCCAATGATCAGGAAAATCTCATGTACTCCTTTTAAACTTTAAGCACCTTTGCCACTGATATCGAACGAATTGTCTTCCAAAAGTTGTGCAAATTAAATATTTTTTTTTGGGAATGACAATGTGTCCAAAAAAGTCGACCATTCGTCCAATTGTATCAGTGTCCAGTAAAAACCTCTGTCAGTCTGCTGCTTTATTCGAAAAGCATTTGCGCTCAAACCAGAAAACCATGTCCGACCTCGAAATAATTTTTGCTTCGTTCCTTCGATGTCATTTTTATACTCTGTACCAAAGGTACACAGAGTATATTAAGTTTGAGCAAAAGTATGTAACAGGGAGAAGGAATCAATTGCGACCTTATAAAGTATATATATTCTTGATCAGCATCAACAGCCGAGTCGATATAGACATGTCCGTCTGTCCGTCCGTCCATCTGTCCGTCTGTATGAACGCACAGATCTCAGAGATAGTAAGAGACAGAGGTTTGACATGTATGGGGCATATATTTCTTATACTTGCAGGCAGATCAAGTTTATTTTCAATTTTTGCCACGCCCCCTCCCGCCTCCGCAGTTTGGAAAAAACGTAATATCTTCCACAGTTAGTCAAGTTTTTACCGACCCCACTCCCGCCCACACAATAAGAAATTTTGAATAACTCCTACAATTTTAAAGATATCGATTTCAAATTCCAAACTTTCACTTATATTAAATATCCGAGTTAAAAATGTTGCATACTTTTCGGTTTTCCCCCTCAGGAACACAGGAAGGCAATTAAACATTTCTCCCATGAGTAACAGGTATATCAAAGTCGGTTAGATTTTAGATTTACATTTTATTGAGCGTTTTCCTAGTGCTACAAGATTAACTTATAAATTAAAGGTTGACAAACAAAATATGACTTAACTAACTTAATTTAACATTAAATTAAAATTTTAATATAAATTTTACTAAAAACCAGGGTTCGTATACAAAACAAAAGTACCGAACACAACAAGTACCGTACTCAGACAAGTATGGTACATGTTTCGTTTCGTACTGTACGAAACACACAAGTACGGTAAATACATAATTTGTAAAGCACCGAACGAAAAAAATAAGTACAATACAGCGTCGTAACGTACTGACCGATAAAAATAAGTTCAATATGGAGAATACAAGGAGCCACAGCTGGCGAAAGTAGCTGAAGTACCTTTGACTGTGCCGTCCACTCAGGCGGTAACGATAACGATAACTCTAGCGATAACGATGACGATAACGATACCTATAATGATAACGATAACGGAACGCGCATTCAGTGCTTTACCAAATATTTGCACAAAATTCCGAAATAGGCTTAGTGCATTACTACATTTTTTGATCCTCTTTGGTATTTTTCAGCGATATAATGGTTTTTAATTTTTCGGAAATGGTTTGAATCATTCTGTATGATCTTGGTTATATTCTTTACCATTGGTCATCCATGGTATTTATCGCGGTTTAGTATTGTCAAAGGCATCGTAAAGCAGTTATGTGTGATCATTTGCGGTCTTGAAAAGCAGTTTCTTAAGCATTTAGCGTTTTTTTTACCATGGAGACATTGATCCTGGCATGATTTTGCACTTGATTGGCATTAACGTTTTTCATTATTACTATTTTTATCGTCATTGGTATTTTTTTCGCGATTTAATAAGTCTTCAGTAACGGTAAATTGGTTTAAATACCTCATCTACCACAAAGTCTGTAATTAACATCGATTTACACTCCGCGCACTTAACTAAAAATCATTTTGTTTTTAACTGTACTAAACTTAAAATGTTAAGTACGCACGAGTGCTGAACTCAAAAAAGTTCGGTACTTATTTTTATCGGTCAGTACATTAGGAAGCTGTATTGTACTTATTTTTTTCGTTCGGTGCTTTACAAACTATTACCGTACTTGTGTGTTTCGTACAGTACAAAACGAAACATGTACCGTGCTTGTCTGAGTACGCTACTTGTTGTGTTCGGTACTTTTTGTGTACCGAACATAAGTACGACACTTTGTACGGTACTTTGGAACTTTTATGAACTTTTATTATTATTATTATATTATTTTTTTTTTGTGAAACATTTTCCACTTAATAATGACAAATTTTTCAATCTATTTGTTTTTAAAAATCAAATTTCATTTTGGTTTTTGGACTGTACAGATAAAACTATAAGTCCAACCACAATAATGTATGAAGTAAATCAGATTGCATCTTAAATCATCAGATTAAAACGTTTTAGTTTGAATCCGTTGAATGAAGATTAAGTAGAAGGTAAAGGTTTGATACGGATTTCCTTGATTGTTTAATAGAAAAGAGAACATGTAATAAACATCGCACACCGATTGGATAGCGCACAGGTACACAGAGAAAAAACATATGCAAAATCTACACGAAAAAGTTGGATTTATACACGTTTTGTCCGGGATTTTCAACCCATAACGTTTGTGTAGCATTTCCGCTCGCCGCGTTTAGCTTTCTCATTTCAACACGTAGTGTGTAGCTTTTCTGCATGCCGCGTTTAATTTTCTCACTTCTAAACGCAGCGTGCTCAGCTGCCTGAAAGTAGCTGCCCCCCGCTCCTACGAGCAAAATTGTTTCGTGTATAAGTTTGGTGTTTTTGCTCGGATCTTATTTCCTTTTGAGAATAGATAGATATAAAGCCTATGATAATACAGGGTGGGCCAACATAACTCCCGTATCTGAAATAAGCGTCATTCCGCTCAACGATAACCTCGAGAGCTGGACGTGGTCTCATTCGAAAGGCGGGGTCTTAGAGTTTTGTTACCTCCCAGGCGTGATCATGCGGTGGAGCAACGTGCAAAGAGCATTTGCCGTAGAGGCCTATTTATCCAACGGTCGCTCAGTGATCGCAACGCAGTAGACTTTGCTTTTACCAAGGGAGCATTTAACTTTTCTACACGCGGCGTTTAGATTTTGAAATCCTACACGTTACGTGCAGCTTTTCTGCACGCCACGTGTAGCTTTCTGCATTCTACATTTTGCGTGTGCAATTTAGCAGGAAGCAATACGTTTCGTTTAACTTTGACGATTCTACACGCGCCGTCCTGCTAATTTTGTTTTCTCTGCGTACACGAGCTTGTTCGGCGAACAACCCAATCGGACTTGAATGCATGCCAGAACAAAAATAACTCAGCTTAGAATGTTCGACGAAAAATATTTAAAACCTTAATTTGTATAAATTAAACAAGCTACAAGCCGAAGTTAACTTTACCCTATTTTTTTTGTTGGTTCGGCCATGTCTTCTTTCTGAAACACAAACAAATTTAAAAATTTTTTATACCCTTGCATTATTATTATAATTTTGCCCAGAAGTTTGCAACGCATGGAATATTCATTTCCGACCCCATAAACTATATATATTCTTGATCAGGGCGACGAGCTGAGTCGATTGAGCTTTATCCGTCCGTCTGTCTTTCTGTTCCTACGCAAACTAGTCTCTCAGTTTTGAAGCAATCGATCTGAAATTTTGCACAGAGTCTTCTTTTTACTGCACGCTGCTAATATGTCGGAACCGACCGGATCGGATGACTATATCTTATAGCTGCCATAGGAACTATCGGTCGAAAAATGGGTCTTAGTGAGAAAAACTTTTTTGTTTTTAATGTTAACGTACCTAAATTCGGCCATTATTAATATTATATGCTTTCAAACAGATTTTGGTCAAGATCGGATGACTACATCTTATAGCTGCCATAGGAACCACGTGTCGAAAAATGGGGCTGAGTGAGAAAAACTTTTTTGTTTTTAATGATAACGTCCTTAAATTCGGCCATTATTAATATTATATGCTTTCAAACAGATTTGCAAATTTTTGGTCAAAATCGGATGACTATATCATATAGCTGCTGTCGGAAAATGGGTCTTAGTAAGAACATTTTTTTGTTTTAATGTTAGTGTCCTTAAGCTCGCTGATTATTTTTTTTTTATGTTTTTATATAGATTCGCAAAATTTGATCGAAATCGGATGACTATATCTTAAGGCTTCCATAAAACCGATCGGTCGGAAAAACAGTCTTAGTGAAAAAATCTTTTTGGTTTTCAATTTTATCGTTCATAAGCTCGGCGATTGTTAATTTGATCTGTTTGAAATCAGATGTTTATCTGTCGGAAAATGGATTTTAGTTAGAAACATTTTTGATTTTTATGTAAACGTTCTTAAACTCTGACATTTAAAAAACAGCATTTGCAAGGGTATAAAAACTTCGGCACAGACGAAGTTAGCTTGGCCTTTTCTCGTTTTTACTTACTTTTACTGGGATTCGAACTCAGGACCTCGGGGACGGAAGACGGCCTCTTTACTCAAGCGACTATCAAGCACTATTGTCAGAGAGTGACAAAACATAGTAAAGTATGAAGCCTTATGGCTTTTGCACGTGGTACTTAGCCAGTGGTGAAGAGGAAGAGACGTTGCCTAAGAACTTGGACGTCGTGGGTTCAAATCAAGGCAGAAGCATTTTTTTTATGTTTTTATTTTTGTTTTAGGTTTATTTAACATTGTCTATTCCAGGGGTGCCCAGAATGACAAACAAATACAAATGCACAAAAAACATCTCAAGCAACAAAAACAACAAGAATTAGAAAGAGAAAACAGATTTTCGTTTTTGTGTGTGTGTGCCGTCGTGAAAAGCGAAAAGCGTTCGGCCACTGCAAGCGAGGCGAGCGCTAACTACGCATAAGCAACATTGTTGTTGCTTTTTAATTTGCCTGAGACATAGGAGAGAGAGTAGAGAGTCACTTATGATGTTGTTGTTGCAGGTCTGGGCGCTCCAACAACAAAACCTTAGCTCGGAAAGAAAGAGAGTACAGCACGCATATAAATTTGTTGTTGCTTTATGTAGGCTTAAGGAGCCTTTCATTTGGTACACCACATGTCCTTTTAGAACCTAACAATATTTTCCCACACTCAGAAAAAAATCCGTTCTAAATGTACCGAAAACGTGTATTTTTGTTCTGAATTGTTAGGTAAGTCCTTTTTTCTTACCGAGAACAATAGGCTTATTTAAAGAACGAATTTTTGGAGAACGCTTTTCTAATTTTAAGAACTTTCCGTTCTTGTTTTTGGAACCGATAAAAGACCGTTCTGGTAAATCCAGCAAAAAACAAATATTAAGCACATTAATGAGTGTGGTGGTGGTGCAAGTGGTCAGCCAAATAAAACTGCAGCCAGACAAATAGGCTGAAGGAAAACTAAGGTTCCTGCCCTCGCTCCTCTGATTTCTATACCCGTTACTCGTAGTAGAGTAAAAGGGTATACTAAAATCGTGCAAATGTATGTAACAGGCAGAAGGAATCATTTCCGACCAGTCTATATCGCCATATCCGTCTGTTCGTATGTCCGTCCGTCTGTTCGTATGTCCGTCCGTCTGTCCGTCCGTCTGTCTGTATGAACACCTAGATCTCAGAGACTTGTAGAGCTAGAGCAACCAAATTTGAAATATAGACTTCTATTGTCTGCACGCAGATCAAGTTTATTTCAAATTTACGCCCCTACAAAAAAAAAAACGTTGAATAACTCCCACAATTTTCAAGATATCGATCTCAGATTTGAAACTTACATTTATATTCGCAATATCAATAAGCGCTGAAATTATACAGATCGGATGATTAATAGCCGCGTTAATATATAATAAGGCTATTAAACATTTCTTTTCATGAGTAGCGGGTATATCGAAGTCGGTTAGAGCCGACTTTAACTAACACTCTCGTTTTATTTTTAAATCATAAACTAAAAGTTATTTCTGAGCTAAATGAATATAGTTACGCTCTCGTTTTTTTAATCGTTTCGATCCCCAGTAAAAAGGGATCATGAAATTGTATAAATGTAAGTAACTGGAAAAAGGAAACATTTCCAACCCTATAAAGTATATACATATATTCTTTATCAGCATCAACAGCCGAGTTGATATAGCCATGAACGAAGAAATCTCAGAGGTGAAGGTTCGACATATATTTCTTATACATGCATGGAGATCAAGCTTACTTTCCATTTTTGCCTCCCGCAGCGCTGTGTTCTGCAACTACTGCAGCAGCAAAATTCGTAATAAACGTACCATTTTGTAACGTACCATTTCTTATTATTTATTTGAAACAATAATGTTATGTTTAGGAAAATTACATAATTTTAAGGCAAGGGATTCCCAAAAATTTGTTACCCAAAATAATATTTTTGAGGTAAAAGGAGGAAAATCTTTTTTCTGGGTGTAGGCTCAGCTAGGATGCTCTCGAATGCGCTCATATTCGGCGCGATGCTGTTTTTGGTACACTATTGTGACCATGTTGCTTACTGCAGACCAATTCTCTTCCGAGTCAAGTATGATGCTCGTCAGGTTAAGAGCGGCTGGTGTCCTCCCCACTCCCATGATCAGCTCATTCCATTCTTGATTAAACGTCGGACGGCAAAAAATGCATTTTCTGTGACTTGTTTAACCTCCTGACAGTCTGTACAGGTTGGGTCGTCCTCGTGCTTATACCTCCTGCGGTAAGCACCCGTGTTCTGTCAGCAGCAGTGTAGTTTTTTCAAAAAGCGTATTGCGGGAAAAGTTTAACAACATCGGGAATTCTGGCTTTTTTAAAAATGATTACGGCTTTTTTTCAGCTTTATTTTTATATTGAAGTAATTTGCAAAACTTATAAGCAAATCGATAGTTTTTCACCTCTGTCAGTCATTTATCGACCCTTATTGCCACCTCTAACGTTAAGGAAAACGTCCTCTCCAATTGCTAGCCACGTTTGCGATTCAGATGTTGTTCTTGTCATGGTCCAACGCTGAAGTTAAGCGTGTCTTCAGTCAGGTCAATATTGTAAAATCAAAACTTAGAAATCTTATGGAGGTGAGCACGCTCAACTCAATTTAATGTATAATAACGTATTTACACTGAGGTCGTACTAATTTTTCTGGGGCGACGACCTTTTAGGTGTTTACATTGAGCGAACAGACGTAAATAGTCGCAAACGTCAATCAGCTGTTTTTTGTTTACTTTAAATTTAATTGGAATTTCGGTGTTAAAATAGAAAATAACAATGGATATAATTGAAAGCTTGTCTAGTGAGGATGAAATGCTTTTGGAAAATCTGATAAATCGCCATTTAAATGGAATGGGAACAATTGCAAACGTTATCTAATCAGAGCCATAATGCGTGCATTCCACAGCAAAGTTGAGGGGGACATCAATCTGCTGCCACCGTATATCCATCAATGCTATTCACAGCACCCCATCGGCGAATCCGCATTCCACACCATGAAGCAATCCTTCTGCTGGACCAAGAACCCTATGAAAAAATCGCAACAAAGTTGTGCGTAGAGATAGACCCATCACTTTACATATACGGCTTTCGCTATTGGATCGACTCCTCTTCGGACGAGATGGTTAAATTCCAACGGGGCAGAAAAACGGTGTACATTAAAATCGTTACAGGAGTTGGCCATCATGTTTGTGCCTATAATGAGACCTGTGATATCTACGCCAGCTGTTGACGCCCCTGCAGCTAATGCATGCGCCGGTGCAGGCCACAGGCAAATCCAGCCAGATTAAGCCGAAGGCGGTGACAACGGCCACGGTCACGGCCGCGACGGGGCGGCGACCCGAAATCTGGCACTGCATCACATTAGCCACCAGCTATGTGAGCCAATTCTAAGAGCTTTGTGGCTGCATGTAACAACAATAATTCCTATTTTAATGAATCAGTAGCTAATCTATTGTATTTTTCATTTGAATAAAAGTTTCGTATGTTTTTGGAAGACTGCCGTGCCCAAGGCAACTCCTGTCCAATTTAAAGAATTTTTTCGAATGCTCGCGGGTGCTTATTCCGATAGCTATCGATAAAAATTGCACAAGGCTGCTACATTTTTGTGTTAAATACGGTAGAGTCAACGACCGTCCCAAATTCAAATTCAACTGCCATAATTTTGTATGGCCGGACGACCGGCAAAAAATCCCTAAAAAGGTCGTACGACCGCAGTGTAAATTGCGTATAAGATGTTGGATAGAAGTGAAACTGAAATTAAGGAATTATATTAAAAATATAATATGTGTAGTATCTATAGATACGGGCTACGTCGACATACGAAATGCTGCGTCGATTATAAGGTCCTTCCTAGTTACCTTATGCTAATAGGCACAACTGGGGACTACGGCAAGGATGATGACGAGGAACTTCTACACTCTGATGATATATTTAATATATAATTGTCGAAAAATACAGCTTTTTTTTCATCTCCGTCCCGCCGAAAACGGATTTTTTTGCTCGGCAACAGTTGGCAACACTGGTCAGCAGAGATTCGCAGAGAAGGTATAACTACTGATTCCAGTTATATCAAATAGCCTTTTTATGATTCGGAAATACTTCAACAACCGGCAAACGTTAGTTTAGCAGTCCATTTATCTGTTATTGTGCATTGAAACAAATATTTAGTTACGCCGATGTACTTTGCTTATGGTCCTGACAAAAATGCAACAAAATTTACATAACTAGTGCATATGTTTAACTATATGATAATTTGATTTGACTTTGAAAGTCAATTTGGACACCATGGGCATTACTGATAACGCGTGTTTGACTTTTCTCAGTTGTATTGATATTTATACTATTCTTAAGGCTTCATAAAATCAGCAATTAATGCCTATATTTGCTATTATTTGTTTCACATTCTCACCACTAACAGTTCGCGAGATAATCGACAAAGAATATAGATCTTTAAAAAATTATAATATTGTAATGGTGCATCCATTTAAAACTGATCAAATTCTCATATTACTATTTTCATGTATTTCAGTTTTTTTTTTATAATTACATTGTTTTAATATCTAGAAAACAGCCGCATCATGCCAGGCTTAAATGATAAAGTAACTTTAAAAGTAAATGCAGAAAAATAAAAAGCTTACTTTGGCTCGATCGAAGTTTATCTAACCCTGCAGCTTGTATAATTTATATAAATAAAAGTTTAAAAAAGAATTTCATTCCAAAATGTATTTTTACCTTTGAAAAAAATCAAGTTTGTCCCACTAAACTACTTTTTCGGCCGATCGTTCCTATGGCAGCTATAAGCTATAATCATCCGATCCGGACGGTTCCGACAAATGTGCAGAGTATTTGTACCAAATCAATTTTGAAATCTTGTCAAAATACTTATGCCAACCCCCATATGTACATTTTGATTTATATTTTCTAACCAAAGCAGCTGATTGTGTACTTCTTATGTTTTATTAAAAGATTGCTTTTATACTAGTTTTCGATAATTTGAAAATTATATGATTTTTTGTATAAAAGATATAATGGTTTATTTATGAATTTTTTTTGTCAAAATAATTGTGCCGACTAATGTATATACTTTATGTGGTCGGAGATGCTTCCTTCAATGCGTTACAAACATTTGGACAATTTTAATATACCCTCTACAAAGCTATAGGTTAGGTTAGGTTAGGTTGCTATGGCTGAGAGCGACAAGTCGCTCTCCCACTTAGGCCACTTTGGGCCCATTGCGAAGGGGTATAGGGTTTTGTACAAGGGTATTAAAAGATTTAAAGAAACCAAATGTTCCAGGTACTCTAAAACCTCATTGCATTTTTCCTTTGTCGGTCAAGATATTAAGAAAAAGATTTTCATCCATGGAAAATATATAATAAAGTTGTTTTGAATTTTTAAATTATTCCCTCGATTTTAGATAATTAAATATAAGAACCGTAAAATATTGTTATCATAGGAAAATACCTTTATCCGCGAATTCTTTGTCGGAGCCTATCTGAGCTTTTTTCTATAATATGAATAAGGACATTCCTAACAAGATAAAAAATATTTCATTAAAAAAGCGGTGGTTGAAAAATGGTGAAAAACTATTGCATTTTGCTAAAACCCTGCTTAAGAATGGACTCGTGAATTTTTTTTTAATTTTTCTTTGATAGACATGAAAGTTGTAGTATTACAATTTTATTCGATTTAATCGTATGCACCGTTACAATGTTATAAGTTTTTTAAGATCTATATTCATTGTCGCTTATCTCGCGAAGTGTTAGTGGTGAGAATGTCAATCAAATAGGACTATATTCCCTACATTATATTCCGTTACAGCGCGGCTAGTCAATTTTTTTTAAGAAACAAAAAAATTTGGTTGGCTGCTTTCACATATCCTGCTTTAGGCAGTTGATTTTAGGCACAACATTTCGTAAATGCGCCATAGTGAGTCGCCGCACGAATTAAAGCTTTTTCCGGCTATTGAAGCTTTTTCCGTAAGCTTTCTGTAGAGTGTGGACCGTGCATGTTGTATATAAAAAAAAAGTAAATGAAATAAAGTTAAGTTTGAAATACATATATTAAAATACAACAGAATTAAAAGTGATTATGCAGTATTAACTGTATCAAACTATTTACAAGCATACATTCGTATGTACTGACATACATGCATACTTAAATGTGCGTATATATTTAAGTTGTAAGAATATTGATTATTGCAATGTAAATATTGAATTAAAATTTCCAGCGGCCATATCTTCATGTATGTATACTTGCACATACATACATATGTATATAATGTATATAAGTCCGTGCATGCATATGGCGAAATCTCAAATGCATTTATTTACAAACATACATATGCATACCTAAAACAAATTCCTTTTTTTTAGAAGCAAATAAAAACAATGACAGCTGACTCCAGTGCAAGAAACACTTACCGAAAGAACGGTGGAACCAGTCATGGTCGCAGTGTAATTACAACTGCAAATCCTTCTGGCGGATGTAGTGCATCGCTACTTCAAAAACAGTTGTCTTTTAAAACGCCCATTGGATCCCACCAATTCGGCAAATCAGATGAAATTGAAATGATTGAGAGCTCTAACACCGAGAACATAGGAGGACGGTACAACAAGGTACAATAGTTAGACCTACAAGGTGGCGCAAAAGTAATCACTAACTACTTTTGCGCTACCTAGTTCATGTGCTTTGAAGATTAAAAAAATTCCGATTGCAGAACAGCATTATTGGATGGATATGTTGTGCCCCATGCATATGGATAAGAACGTCATCTGCAGTTCACAAAATGGCTATAACATCCGCCACCTTGCTAGTTACCACTCTGCTCGTTGCATCGCCAATATTGTTTTTAATTAGTACGGCTCCTTCCCCGCTACCACGGGATTGTTATATGGAAGGCGAAGGTTGTTCGCCAACTGTCTCTGCCCCACCGGAGTGCTCAGAAGCTGTTTGTGAGACAGTGGCTTCTAACATTCAAGGCAGACTAAATTGGAACAAGGACCCGTGTTCCGAGTTCAAAAAGTTTAGCTGTTGGCGCAGCACTCAAATTAAAAATGGAACCAATCTAATAGAAATGGGAAACTCACAAAAAAGTGTGGATACTCAAATGCAATGTGAGAGACATATTTCGTAGAATCTCGTGGGCAGCTACTTACTAAAACATGTTTCAGTTCTCTTTCAGAATAATATTATGAACGGAAGTTTTAAAATACTCCATACGTTATTTGAGAGCTGTCTAAAACAGACCACCAACTCGACAATTATGCACCGAATATTTACTAGCCTTGGCGGATACCTACCGATTGGTACACTAGGACCTTCGTCGATTGCACCTCTTATAGCAAAAATGTATGACCTAGGCCCGAGTCCCATAGTTGATATATACTATGATTTGAGCTACGGAAGAAGACCCCATGTCCTTCTTATAATAAGTGGACCGAGTACATCATCTACTATACTTGAAGTGAGTATTGTCCAGCTAAAAACTTAATCAAATGTGATACAAATTGAAGACGAGATTGTAACTTTAAGACCCGATTAGATATAGATGTGCCCGACTTAGATGTACCCGTTTATCACGGAAAGAAGCATTCTTACCAGGGAATCAAATCGGATCCTCATACCGAAAAGAACCGAAAACTCAGAACCCGAACCGGAACCGATATTTTTAATTTTTTGTATACGAGAACCGATATTCTTGGAACAAAAAGACCGAAAAGAACCTAAACATTATACCGGTGCAATTTCGCTCCTGAGTGCAACAACTAGACTGTATAGCTGCACTTAGTTTTTGGGGACTTTTACGCAATTTGGTTAAATCGTAAGCTTCCAAGAATAGAGTCTGGCATTGCAATACTTTTGCCCACCTCCCGCCCAACCGACCGAGAGAACCTAAGGTAATGTTAACTATGGGCTAAATAAGTTAAATGGTAGTTTTTAAAGCAGGAAGAGAAGCTTCGGAGTTGATTACTCGGTAGAATATATTGTAATCAGCACAGAGGATACGAAACGGTTCATGCAAGGCATAGTTAGTAGTACAACGATTCAGTGATATGGGACTATAACTTCGAGTCGTTCTAATAGGAACATTGAGGTTAATTTAGCCAACCAACTAAGATGAGTCGATTTCACCATTAATTTGTATATGTTTAAAGTTTACCCTAAGCATAACTTAACGGTTAATTATGAAGGGAAGTTTAATAAAGAAATCTACTAGAGTCCGAAAATACACGGACCTCAGGATTCCAGCTGAAACCACGAAGAGCGAACAATAAGAATTGCTTTTGCACAGATTCAATTCTATCTTGAAGGGCCGAATATTGCGGAGACCAAACACATGATCCGTACTCAAGAATCGGACGGACAAGAGAAAAGTACAGAATCTTCGTCGTATAGGGATCGTCAAATTTCTTCGACCAGCGCTTAACAAATTTTCACAAAACAGTTAAATGGCGTCAATCATTATCAATTTTCCAAAGCTTAAATCGTTTACACAATAAATAAGATGTACCTAACAGAACAAACAGAAAACTAGACAAAGTTTCCACAATTGTATGAATGCCGTAAGTAAGCGTTAAAGTAAGCGTAGAACGTTTATTTTCCAGTATGTAATCATAGTAAACGCAAAAAAATCGGATGGACGCAAATCAAATAACCGATCTTTCTTTTTATTTTCTTATAACTTAAAAATCCAGGTACCAATACGGAACCGACTACCGAAATAATGTTAGAGCCAAAACAGAAACTTTTACCGAAACATAACTTTCGGTACGAACCAGAACCAGACCCGGAAGCGAAATACGATTTGGTTTGATTCCCTGATTCTAATACTTATTATCAGCGACCGACCAAATCACTCCTTTTTATATAAAAATCAGAACATAATAATTATTTATGAATTTTTGTTTTTATTCTGATAAAGTATTAATTATTAAATATTTTTTTTTTCTTCGTCCATAATCATTTTGAATGGTTTTTTTTTCAAATGAATCCAAAATACTTTATATTAGTCGATTTTTAAATATAAAAATAGAGGAAAGCTTACTTCGGCTCGACCGAAGTTTAGATACCCTTGTAGCTTGTATAATTTTTATAAATTAGTAGCCTGAATCCACTGACACAAATATGTACATTCGGCCAAATGTATTTTTTACACCCAATTTCTATGGCAGCTATACAATATAGTTGTCCTATCAAACTTGGTGGAATTATGTAAAATCATTGAAAACTTATAAATACGAGGTTTGGGGACGTTTGCGTTGAAGACAAACAAGTTTTTCTCGCTAAAACAACATTTTCGACCGATGGTTCCTATGGCAGCTATAAGCTATAGTCATCCGAACTGGCCGGTTCCGACAAATGTGCAGCGTATTTGTACCAAAAGACTTCGTTCAAAGTTTGGTTAAGATAGCTTTAAAACTGTCGGAGCAGATTGCATAGAAACAGACGCAAAGACGGACAGACGGACATGGCTATATGAACTCAGCTCGTCATGCTGATCAAGAATATATATACTTTATTTGGTCGGAGATGCTTCCTTCTATGCGCTACAAACATCTGGACAATTTTAATATATGTACCCTCTACAAGGGTATAAAAAAGATCGTGAACTACATTTTGTCAAAAAAGTACAGGAAATTTTGTTTTTTAATAATTGTATTTATAATACCTGAAACTTTACTTACTTTGTCAAAAAACTGTTCCGCTTGCCAAGCTTCATGCCAAACAGGATGCTCTACCTCGAAACTGGGCTGTCCAAGCTGCATATAACTGCCGCAGACATGCATTTTATGTATGCTCGAAAGGTTTTCGGTATGCCGGAATATAGGATTCCGAACATATTGGCCCGGGCCCCACTACGCGAACGTCAGCAATTTTTTCTTCATTGGGAAAACCTAGCTAGAACGCAAACAGTGAAGCTTTCCTTAGAATATCATTCTAGCTGGGGATCCTGGGCGGAGCAAACGCTTTTTAAAATGGATGCAGCTTACAGGCAGACATGCATTGAGGAATCACAAAGAAGCGCCGAACGGATTATTTATAAAGAGTTGCACTATGACCTTAGAGTAAGGAACTATTTCAAGACACGTTCACAGTGGATAAAATTCCCTCCATCTTTAAGGCTAGAGGAGAGATTCTTCAATTAAACTTTGTCCCTTATATGGCTAGCAGCGACCACACATGCTCACTGTGCAATTTGCGAGAAAAAGAGAATATTGTACACTTCATCGGCGTCTGCCCCATTATTAGGGAGCATCGAATGCTCCATCTTGGCAAGGCAGAGCTACAACTACACGAGATAATAAATTATCTTAATGGCGAAAACTAGTCGGCACTATTTAGTTTTATATGTCAGTCTTTAAGATTTAGAAAACAAATTATTGGGTTCTGAATTACGCAGTTGAACAATCTGATATCTGGGGAAGACCTGAGAAGTCAGGCGTCGCAAAGAATCTGGGTAGCAGTGATCGACAGACGGTTAGACGCCAAGTCGATAAGGATAGACTTCTTGTTTAAAATATTAGCTTATATCCTAATAACTACAAATATAATAAATAGGTAAACAAAATACCTGAAAAATAAACATAACAAAATTAATTTTTATAATCAAAACAAAGCAAATATAACCTAATTCTTTTTTTTTTTAAAGCTAAGCATAACAATGTCCCTTCAAATACTTATTCTAATTCCTGTCTTATTAGAGATTAAAAGGTTCTTCATTAAGTAATAATAGAAGTAAATAATGAAATCAATCAATAATATCATTTAGAAATGAAAATCTGTATGTGAACGAAGCTCTCTACATAGCATTATGATAGTCATAAACGGAAATTCAAGTTTATTTCTAAGCTTTGTTTTAATTAAACTGCAGAAGCAGAGAAATGTGGCAGTGACATTATATTTCTTACAAAAGTTAATAATTCTTGAATTTCTTGGGCAGGAAGTCCATTATTTATTTTCGACACTTCATTCCAAAATAAGACTACTTAGTTTTCCCATTTTATCTGATAAGTTAGTTGCAGCAGCTGCAACTTGGCAAATGACTAAGAAATTGCATAGTATCATTTTGTTCGCTTGAAAATAATTTTTCTGGCTTCGTGAAAAGTACAATCTCTTGAATATTTGGAAAACTAACTCCAAATAAAACTCTCGCACTGTTGTGTTCGGTATTAAGTTCATATATAGTTTTTAAAACGTAGCTTACAAATAAAAATATATCTTATTTTTTTGTTTAGCCGTTAAGTTGGCTTCCTCATTTGGTTTAATGTTGTTAACCTCAGCCAGAAAGAATAACTGGAGTGCATCCCATTGATTAGATGATAAGATAATTTTTTTCAGTGATGGCCATCTTGTCATGGCAACTTTTTTATTTCGAGGACTCTATTTTCGATATCAGGTGCCAGTTTTTAAACATAAAAGAAAGAATGGCAGGTGCATTTGAGATAAAACAGATTGGAATCGGTACTTAATATGGCTTGTAAAGGAAATGTATTCTTTCGCGATTTTGGAATCTGGACAGCTAACTCGTAACAAATTGGCCAAGTAGCCCATTAATCAGAATGGTAAATTGCGAATTACAAGAAACATGATGAGTCCATACTCTGCGTTACGCACTTACTCAATTTAATTTGGTTTTACTGTATTAAAAATTTGTAGTTTCGCATGATTTTTCTGTTTTTTGTGTGTTTCCTGTGTGTCGTGCCGTTAAATGATTGGAAACAAAATTTTCACAAGTAACACAAAATGGTCGACCATTTTAATTTTTCGTCCATGAAAACTTATCCAGCCATTCTATACGGAACCGATTGCTGAAACAAAAACCAAGTAAATCATGCGGCTTCAAAAAGGCTTTTTTCATACTTATTTTAAATAATCTTTATTGCTAGGATTGCATTTTTTTTCGATATTCACTTATCTAATGGTTCAATTCTTTACATTATTGTATTGGTTAAAAACAAATTCCGGCTTTCAATTTGTGCTTTTGAACTTATGAACATATGGCTTGCTATGCTGAAAAAATCTCTATTTTGCAAAAAATGACTCCAGTGCTCCGAGAAAAAAAAGATCCATTTTGGCGCGTTTGCTCCAAAAGTGGCAACCGTGGCTAACACTGAAATGCATCATATAATATTTATTAAAAATAATCAGTATTTAATCAAAAACAGGGTAATACAGAGTGAGTAAATTACGAAGTTAGGACCAATGAAGGGGGAAAAAGAAGTCGATTTTCGAAATTCCATTTCTCCGTTTTTTATTGAACGAAACCAAATATCCAAGTTCAGATCAGAGTTACATCAGTTCTTCATGAAGCCCCGTTTTCAGTTTTACATTCAGATATTCCGTTCCCAACAAATTTTTGCAACCATGGGCCTATGTCTTAATTTGTTGGCCATCTTAGCAACGAGATGCGCGCGCGTGAATGAATTTTTACGGATGCTCACGCACGAAACTCTGTCTTTGCTCACGATCGGGTATACCTCTAGTAGCAACAACAACAAAAAATCTCAGAACTTAATTAAACCGATTACCTATCGAAAAAAAAAAACCGCTTGGCAATATCACTTATGTATATGGATATGTATACAGTACCCTTAAGATCAGAGTGCTGCCAAACTCCTGCATCGGCCACGCGTACATTAGATCCCACATTAACATACATAAATTTATAATTTGCATCAGCAATACCTTGGTTATTGAAATAGATAGACCCGGCTTTGAACAACGCTCGTATCTTGCAATGCTTGCCATCGATAGCACCAATGCATTTTGGAAATTCCTTTGGAAATTTTTCCCCATTCCGTGCTTGTAGATGGAAATGCTAATTACTTCCTGTTAATAACGAAATAAATAATAGGGATTGTCTTCTTAAAATTTTAGAAATGGTCGACTGCACTAAGGGTTTTTTTTCGTTTTTTTTTTGGCATCAACTTCAAATTGAAAGATAGGAAGTTAAGTTTTTCCACATAAACTATTCAAATTAAAGTAGAATTCCGGTTTTGGTTTATTTTATGATTCGACTACGCCTACATCCCCTTCCCCGAACATGGTATCTAAAATTATTTGGAAAATTCAAAATAAATATGGTTTTCCATAGATTTGACCATCGTGTGCAATTGTACTTACCGAAACAATTGGTTATATATAAGAACATTTAAAATTACCAATTTGGGCCAAATTTATTAAGAAATTTGGTCGCCCGGAATTTCCATTTCCTTTTAAAATATTTGACAAAAGCGCGTACCTTTTTATTTACTTGTGTTTCGGTGGTTTTCGCCAATTTTTTTAAGTATTTGCTGTTTGACTGCGGCGTTTGTGGCTCACAAAAATGTCTAGCAGCTCTGCATATTCAAGCGCATATCCCTCTGGAAAAACGAGATTTTTTCGAGAAAAAGCTAATTAAAGCAAACAAATTTAGTTGCATATTATTTTGGACACTTTAGTTAGTAACTCCACATTCCACGAAACACAGCTAAACTTGCTAAGATTAATCTAAAAAATACACATGAATAAAACACGTTGCACAAGGACAAAAACACAGCAAATTGACGAATATATTATTGAACTCTAGTTTTACACTACTACACTTTAGTTTTACAACTACGATTTTAAATCATTTAAAGTTGTAATTTTTGTTTAAATGGCCAACGTAAACAGTCAAACTTGAGCAATGTGTTACTGTGAACTGTACACAAAGCTACCACGTGCGCAATCAGCTGACTTTGACAGCGTACCGCGCAATCAGTGTGATCGTAAAAAATGTTATCGATTGATTTTTTATTTAGTAAGGGTATTATAAAAATAAAAATAAAGGTTATTTTACAAATAAGAACATTTTTTTTGAGTATTGCCAAAACTAAGGAAAAAAGTCCCTTAGTGGACTTTCAGCTGTAGTCAAATAACGTAATGTGATTTGTAGCCTTTCTGCAGGTCCAACGCCCTTGCAAAGACTTACGGGATAAGTACGAGAATTTAAAAAAACGATAGCGAAAAGAATTCGCAATTAAGAAGCGGGAGACTTATTGCACTGGTGGCGGCATTCCCAGCACCGCTGTAGTCTTGTCTATTTCCCAAAAAAAAATTCGTGGCATGATCCAAAGTTTAGCCACAGGATTGGAAAATGTGGTTGATAATGATGGTGCGTTTTTATACCCTGTTCCCATTAAAAATGGGAGAAGGTGATCATGAAGTTGTGCAAATATATGTAAGTCGGGTGTGACGCACTGGTAGTATGTGTGGTGCGGGAGGTGTGGGTTCAATCCCGCCTCAGACCATCTAATAAAAAAGTTTTTTCCTTTCTTAAGAAAATAGCTTTTACACATCCGGTCACATTCACCAGCTATTGGCGCCAGCTGTGAAGTAACTAGCTATGAAAAAGCAAAATTCTCTTACTTTACCGTTCGGATTCGGTGATAAACTGTAGGTCCCTTTCTCTTGTGCGAAAAATTATAAGCACACACGCCAAGACATTGAGAGAAGCTTGGCCTGGCCCTCTTTGGTGGTGTTGAGCCAATTTTACATTTACATGTAACAGCCAGAAGGAAGCTTCTCCGACCCTATAAAGTATATAAAGCATATACATTCTAGATCAGCATCAACAGCCGAGTCGATTTAGCCAATGTCCGTCAGTCTGTCTGTATGAACTCGTCGATCGCTGAGACTATAAGAGATAGAGCCACGTTTTGCATGTACGTAGGTGTATACCGTACCCATATCGAGTTTGTTTTAGATGTTGAAAATTCCGTCTCCTCCACTTTTAACAGCGAAAAACTGTCAGAGCCTTAATTTTTAAGTTTGAACTCCGAGTTTCAATTCTGAAAACCACAATAAGAGCCGAGCAAAAACAACATTATATGGAACAGGGTATTGTGCAGTCAGGGTACTCGACTGCAGCACTCTTACTTATTATTTATGATATGTAAGCTTTAACAATATTTAATTGACTTTTAAAAATATGCAACAAATCAATCAGTCAGTGTCTGTTTGTGATGGCCAGTAATGCAATAACGTGGGACACTTTATTAACTGCACGGTTTGCCGAAGGAAGTCTGAGTCAACAGAAGTCGGCCGCAATGATAAGGAAGCTGCCACTTGCATAAGAGCGCAGCGCCACCATAAGTTTGCTCTCTGGCAACAATCCACGATTCCTGTTAATAAACCAAATCATAATAAATAGAATCGCTACTGAAGTTAATGATTTACTTGTTACTTAGCGAAGACATTTGATCTCTAATCCTATCAAGAATTATTTGACTTGCTGAGTTTGTTAACTTGAATCGTTGAACAAATTTGGCATCATCCAGCTCAGTAAAATAGCCCTGTTCTACAGTAAAAAGTATATCGAGCATACCGCGTGTTTGATTTTTCTCAGTTGCATTGATGTGTATACCATCCTAGAGGCTTCATGAAATCAGCAATTAATGCTTAGGGCCGTTTTCTCATATTCCTGTTTTTGCTCAAATCGAAATCCACCTAGATTTTGCAACTAGATGGTTTTGTGCAATTGCTTGTCTCATGTAGGTTGATTATAAATTCGGGCATTTACGCCACGGTCACACCGGGTATAAGGTATAATTCTAGGTTGGCCGCAATTCTGCACTCGGCTGATTATTGTGTTTTTTATTGCGCGCCAATTTTAAAAATTAAAGCAAGAATTTTACAGAGAGAGACAGAGGGAGATAAAGCAACAGGTGGAAAGCTAAGTTCACACAGGCAAATAATTTGGACAAATTTTTATGAAAATTTGGCTCTATAGCCCAAATTGTGGAACTTTCTGGCCATATTTGATCAAATTATTTGCGTATGGAACCATAGTTTAAGTTTTTAATCCTGCAAAATCTTTAATCATGGCTATTCTTATCAAAAATTAGCCAAATTATTTGGATGTGTAAACTTAGCTTAAGCAATGAACTAGGGGATTTAGAATGTGCATCTGTGTTTTCATCAATGTCTGCAGGTGTTCTTGTATATTAAAGGCGCATCCAATATTTTAATTTATGGTTTACCTAATAACAATTTTGACTTTACTGCTTTTAGCAGCAGTTGTTTTTTGTTTTCAAATATTTTTCAGTGTGGCCATATGCGCATACATAAAAATACTTAATATGGTTTGACATGTACATTGTTTTCAAATCAACGAGGATGAAGTACATTGCTACAAAAACACCTAGATGGTTAACCTTTGAACATGAGCAAAGCAAATGCAGGAAACCCACCTAGATTTGCAAAAACAGCAACATGAGAAAACGGCCCTAAGTGTCACAATGTGGGTTTTATGCATTTTAATTGTACAGACATACTACAGTTGCTTCAAGCAACTGAGCGTTGAACGTTTGTTTTCAGCGAATGTGAAAGAGTTTTGTATGTGATCACAACTGAGTTTTTGCAAAAATTACTTTTTGTTAAACTAAACAAATAAGTAATAAAAATATGGTATTAACTCAAAACTGCATTTTATGTTCGTCTTGGTTCATTTATTAAGAACATTGTAGCGAACCTGGGCTCTGAATCCGGGAACTAGATCCCCGGAACTGGATTCGGTACTCAAGGCAGCCTCTCTGATAGATCGATAACCGATCGCAGCCCACGACGATTTATCCATCGCTTTAGTTTGCTCTCTCTAGTGTTTTCTCGGGTAATACACAAGTGCTTAACCGAATTGTCCAATTGTTAAGACTGAAAATAAATGAATTGTTAACTGATTCCGATTGGCTGTGTACTTCCTCCTCCTTGCTAAATCGCCAAGCGTGCCCGGAGTGCTACCGGGGAGAGTTTTTGCCCTACCCCAAAAAATCAGTAAACCGCTCGGCTGACCATCACGGCGACGGCCCAGTGGACACAAAATCCACTACATTGGTGTCAGGTGTGGGGTAAATCGATCGAGATTGCAAAAGCTCAGAACATGATGATCAAGAAAACATCTCGCCGGAACCGGGCCGCGCTTAACAGCGAAGGAGAAGGAACTGCCACTGCCACCCAGCTGCAACCGGAGATGGCGGCTGCCATCCAAGAAGAGGTTCAACAGCAGCTGAAGACGGCGCTGGCCACCAGCATGGAAATGTGGGACCGATCTCTGGAGCATAAGTTCGAGAGAATGTGGACGTCGTTTGAACGGACGATGTTACATGCTACAGGGCCAGCAGGTTGAAGGCCCTCTACAAGCCCTTGGGCCGCACCCGTAGTCTTGGTGCGAAAAAAGGATGGCTCTACACGATTCTGAGTGGATTACCGCAGACTCAACGAAGTCAATGTGAAGGACTCATACCCCCTTCCCAAGATAGACGAAATTTTGACGATGTTGCATGGATCTCGTTATTTCTCGACAATGGACCTAAAAAGCGGATACTGGCAACTGGAAATGGAGGAGGAAGACCGGCCTAAAACTGCATTTACGTGCGAAGCGGTTTGTATGAATTTAACGTCATGCCCTTCGTCCTCACGAACGCCCCAGCCACTTTTGAGCGCTGGTTCATCTTGACGACATCATCGTCCACTCACGTACAGCCGAAGAGCATCTGGTCCATCTGCAGGAGGTTTTCAAACGCCTGACTAAAGCTGGACTAAAGCTAAGCCAGCATAAGTGCCACTTTTTTCGCAAGGAAGCAAATTACCTTGGCCACATTGTGAGCCAGTCAGGATTAAAGGCGTGCCCCCAGAAGATAAGCAAGGTGTTGGACTGGCCACAACCTCAATGCCAAAAAGATGTACGCTCATTTGTCGGATTGTGCTCTTATTACCGAAAATTCATTCCAGAATTCGCGACTATAGCACGACCCCTGCACGAACTGACCGAAGCTAGACGTGTGTTCAATTGGTCCGTGGCTCCTCAACATGCTTTTGACCGTCTCAAGGCCAAGCTGGCAGAGGCACCCATTCTCACCTTTTCGCATCCCGATGGCTCGTTTATGCTCGACACTGACGCGTCGAATCATGGCGCAGGGGCAGTGCTTATTCAAGTTCAGGATGGACAGGAACGAGTCCTGGAGTACTACAGCAAAACTTTTCGAACGCCTCCAACAATACGACATGGAGATGCGAGAAAAGGATCACCAATTCGTCATGTTTTTGCAAATTCAAGCCGATGACTACACCAAACGTCAAAAGGAGGATCCCACCCTAAAGCACGTTTTCCTTTGGGTAATTAATGGAAAGCGACATCCCAAGTGTGACATTTTGGGCGAAGGACCCGAAACGAAAGCATACTGGCACTTGTTCGATCGCCTGACAATATCGAATGGCGTTTTAACCATCAAGGAAAAGGAAGACAAAGCGGTAACCCTAGTGCCACTTTCTTTACGAGAAGAGACGCTTCGTGGTGTGCACAATTCTACAACAGGAGGTCACTTTGGAGTAAAGAAAACATTGGCCAAAGCCAGAAGGCGCTACTACTGGGTCGGTCAGAAGGCGGACGTAGCCTTATGGTGCGCTCGCTGAAATTTCGAATCCGAAGTATTTCTCCATCCACAGTCGGTGACAGCGATTCAATCGAACGCTCCTCAACTATCTGGCAAAAATCGTGGCCCTAGATCAACGTGATTGGGACCAGCTATTGCCCTTAGCCTTATGGGCCTATGCGTCCGCCCCACATGAAGCTACTGGATTTTCGCCAGCACGGCTGATGTTGGGCCGCGAACTCCGTTGGCCCACGGAACTAATGTATGGCCGGCCGACCAGAACCGTTTATGTGAACCGCCTCGCCCACTATTAAAGGCCGTCTCACGCAGTACTCTGCCAGGAGGCTCGTGTCTCAGAAGGGGGTAATGTAGCGAACCTGTATTGAGACTCCGGGAACTAGATCCCCGGAACCGGACTCGGTACTCAAGGCAGCCTCTCTGATGGATCGATAACCGATCGCAGTGCACGACGATTTATCCATCGCTTTAATTTGCTCTCTCTAGTGTTTTCTCGGGTAATACACAAGTGCTTAACCGAATTGTCCAATTGTTAAGACTGAAAATAAATGAATTGTTAACTGATTCCGATTGGCTGTGTACTTCCTCCTCCTTGCTAAATCGCCAAGCATGCCCGGAGTACTACCTACTGTAAACTGCTCGGCTGACCATCACAGCGACGTGATGATACATCAATCTTTCCAAAATTCCTTATGATAATGTCGTAATATCTTGTTGAGTTTTATTTTTAAGCAAAATAAATAAAACTCAAGCAATAATCATTATGGCTGAGTTTTTAAAATATTACTTAAAAATAATAGTGCCCAACGAACAATACAATTAAAACTTACAAAATAAAAATCATGGTGGATTCGCATAGATTATCCAAAAATAATCATTCTGGAATAATACTTTTTCTCTTACGGCTATTCTAAGTGGGTGATTTTTATACCCGTTACTCGTAGAGTAGAAGGGTATACTAAAGTGGTGCAAATGTATGTAACAGGCAGAAGGAATCATTTCCGACCATATAAAGTATAAATATTCTTGATCAGAATCAACAGCCGAGTCGATATAGCCATGTCCGTCTGTCCGTCCGTCCGTCTTTCCGTCTGTCTGTATGAACACCTTGATCTTAGAGACTAGAAGAGCTAGAGCAACCAAATTTGAAATGTATACTCCTATTGTCTGCACGCAGATCAAGTTTATTTCAAATTTTTGCCACGCCCACCCCCTCCCCACAATAAAAAATGTTGAATAACTCCCACAATTTTTAAGATATCGATGTCAAATTTAAAACTTACATTTATATTCGCAATATCTATAATCCCTGAAATTTTGATCAAGATCGTATAAATAACCGAGTTTAAAAATGTTGCATACTTTTCAGCTGTAACGGGTATATCAAGGTCGGTTAGAGCCGACTTTAACTTAACTCTTATGTATAGAAAATAATCATTTACGGTCCCTGTTAAAAATAAAAAGCAATTCATTCCAATTTTAACTAATACAAATTCTGAAAATACAAAATCGGAAAACTTCAAAAATAATACCCTTTGCAAAAATCTTAGAGCGACTAATTGAAATCAGACTAAATAACCATTTGGAAGACAATTGTATTCTACCAGATGTGCAATATGGATTCCGAGCTTCCCAAAATTGCATTCATCCCTTTGACATAGCCACCAACTTTATCAAACAAAACCTTAGTCAAAAACAATCAGTTGGCATGCTGACACTAGATGTAGAAGCCGCTTTCGACACTGTGTGGCACAACGGCCTAATCCACAAGCTAATTACTTGCAATACACCAACGTACTTAACCAAACTAGTCCAAAGTTTTCTATCGGAAAGATACTTCTACGTCTGCTTAAATGGCACCGATTCTACGGAAAAGCTATTATGCGCTGGCGTACCGCAGCGGTCGGTGCTTGGACCCACTCTCTATAATATTTATAATAATGACATCCCACTATTCGATAGTTGCAACTCGCTTATCTTTGCCGATGACACGGCTCTCTACTGTTCTGGTACATCTTGCATAGACATTCAACACGAACTGCAGTGTTCATTAACCTCTCTATCAAAATACTTCAAACGATGGAAAATTAAACTAAATGCCACAAAACTATCTTTTTCACCAAAAAGCGAAACTCAAAGTTTCTACCAAACAGTGAGATGCCACTAAACACCACCAAAATAAAATGGGAAAGCTCAGTCAGATATCTTGGCTTAAGCCTAGACAAAAAACTCATTTTTAGCGAACACATTAGTAAGACTGTTGACAATGTTAACAAGATGATCAGAATCTTATATCCGTTCATAAACCGCAACTCTAAACTATCCATAAACAACAAACTTCTAGTCTACAAGTTTTCTTACCCACTATCTTATATGGATCAGAAATATGGGGTGAGTGCGCAGACTCATGAGAAAAAACTGCAAACGGTACAAAATAATATATTAAAAATGATCCTGAACAATCCCTTTTATTATTCTACAGAACGGTTACATTCTAATGCAAATGCTTAATCGATAGATAGAAGAGAATTCTAATGACGCAGTCCTAAGTGCTGGTGGGTACTACACCACTAATATTCATTAGTGTCAGGATGAACTAGCCAAAGCTTAGCTCTAAGTCTAAATTTAAGTTTCCTGCCATGGTTTTTTCTTCTTGCCTTTTCCTTGGGTAATTCTAAATTAAGTACTCGAAAAATGTAAATTGAAAATATATTGAAATACTTTCACTGACTACCACTGAACTGCTAGCTTTAAGCAAGTTGTTGTAAATATTATTGGGCAATTCTATCTATATGCTTGTACGAATATAAAAATGTGCCATATGAAATTCGCCGGGTATCATTCCCACTTCTGCGCGAAGCACAAATGTGCCATGAGTGTTGATAACACTGCATACATTTCTTGCAGTGGTTGGAGACACTTGTAGTTGCACCGCATGCAAGCTGATCTCTTGTGACGACCGCTATTTTAGAAAATTTAGATTTAATGCTTAAGCAATCAGTAATTCAGTATCAGTAATAACTTATAATTAATGTGAAAACATTTATTATTGGATAAAAATACGATAATAAACTACTACTACTTCTTCTACTACTACTACTACTACCTCTACTACTACTACTTCTACTTGTTTTATCATTTATCCATATTTTAAGAACAAAATTCGATGGATGAGCCCAAAAGCACCACCAAATCGTATGCGGCAAGGTGTTCCAAAATTGTTGGAAGATTTGATCGAACATTTTCTACCAGCTTCAGTATCATTTGCTCAGCGGTTATCTGAAAAGGATTCGATTTGCGGATTCATAAAGGATTTAAATAGGGTAAGTGAAATAGCTGTGTTTATTTTAAGAACAGAATTGGGGTTTTCACTTCAACTTGGTAATTAGGTAATCTATTTAAAATGCATATTTCAAAAAACTACTACCTGTACTAGGAGGGTATGTACACCAAATTTCAACTCAATAAGTTTATTGGTTGTCGAGTAATCTGCAGCAATGCTAAAACATATATCTCGTCTTATGTCACGTACATATCCGGTACATATCCGTTACAAAATTTCAGGAATTTGATGTCTTCTTTCTTTAGTCCCAAAATAGTGGTCAAAGTTTTCAAAATTTAAAATGATTGCTTTTTAGATTTTGCAATACCACGGAATTTTTACAGCTGATGCTATTTTAAATGATGGAAAAAAACGTCCCGTGCGAAAATGCTTAAAACTAAATTTTGAAAAAGCATTAAATTATTTTGGGGTGAAATCAAAACCATTTTTAAGAAACATCAATGCACAACATTCTAAAATTAGTCACATTAATACCACTTCTGTTTTTGTCCCGTGCGAATGCCTTAGTTTTTTGCTTATTTCTTGAAAACGAAAAATTGACCAAAATAAGCCTTCACCAATAATAGGGCTAATTAAAAGTTATAAGTGAAGCCTATTTTCAAAATAAAAATCCGTTTTATTTTGACTTTTTATACTCTTGAAAAGTGTATAATTATTATAATGGTAATTATAATTTTGCCCAGAAGTTAGCAAAGCATAGAAGGAATCATCTCCGATCACATAAAGTATATATATATTCTTGATCAGCATGACGCGCTGGGTCGATTTGTCCGCCCGACTGTCTCTCTGTCCGTCCGCCCGTCTGTCTGTTTCTACTCGAACTAGTCCCTCAGTTGTGAAGCTAAAAAGCTGAAATTTAACACAGACTCTTGTTTTGTCTGCACGCTTCTTATATGGCGGAACCGCCCGAACCGGATGACTACTCCTTGTAGCTGCCATAGGTACGAGAGGTCGGAACATGGGTTTTAGTGAGAAAAACTTTTTTGTTTTTAATGTTAGCGTTCTTAAGCACGGTCATTATTAATATTATATGTTTTCAATCTGATCAGCTATTTTTGGTCTAAATCGCTAACCTTTGGAGAGAGCTTTATCAAGTGAATTAAAACTTCGACTTACTTTTTTACTTATTACTTTTTAATGTGTACGACGGGCCCGTTCTACAACAAGGAAATGACTAAGTGTGGATTTCAAAACAACAGAGAATAATATAGATTTTACAAATTTTAGTTAGATTTAATAATAATACAGGTTTAGAAAAAAGGCCAACTTTTGCAACAGAGAAGTCAGCAATCGTTTTATATTTATTTGACAGAAATTCCTGGTGCTACAAGTGTATACTTAATGATTTTTGCACCAGTCACAAAAACATAAGAATCAGCGAACAATTACTTAATATTACTTATTATTATTATTAAAATTAGTTATATAATTTAATTTTGTAGATAGAAATGTAATTTGACCCTAAATTGCGTGACACTATTAATACTCTTCAAGTTTGGTGGGAGTTGGTTCCACAACCGAACAGTGTTTACAAAAAATTGGCGTTCAGAGCTGGCTAGTGTATGGCGAATTGCGATGAGATTCAAAGTTCTCGTTGAGACGGCAAAACTTATTTTGTCATATAAATACGATGGTTGTCTAGTGTATATTATCTTATGTAATAGTAGCAGAGATCTATAATCAGTCCAAGTCTTAAAATCAAGGTCATATATCTGTCTGGCAAAGCATGTAATGTGGTCAGTTCTTTTCTTATTATACACATACCTAGCAATGTTATTAAACGCTACATTAAGTCGTCTCTGAGAAGCAGCGTCACAGTTTCCGAATATTTCAATTCCATAACAAAGAGTGGGTGTCAAGTACGTCTTTGCAATAAGGAGTCTGAGATTAGTCGGCAAATAAGATTTAGTCAACGAAAGCTGTCTTAGTAGTCCGTAGGTTTTTCCAGCGGCTTTAGTCACTTGTTCATTCCAGCTAAGAGTGTCATTAAAAGTTATACCTAGATTAACGGCTTGAGCAACATATTCTAAAGGGGTGTCAGCAATATTTAGTCGAGGTAGATTTGTGGTACTTAGTGACTTTTTATAAATTACTATGCATTTAAATTTTGCTGGATTTAGTGATAGTCCGTTACGTTTAGCCCATTCATTAACATTCCACAAATCATTGTTACATATATCGACGCACTCATTTATTCTATTTAACGGACGGCTTACATACATCTGCACATCATCTGCATACATGTGAACATTACAATTAGACAACATATCTGGCAGGTCATTTACATATAATGAGAAAAGAAGGGGACCAAGGACTGACCCCTGGGGGACACCTCGCTTAAGGTACAAAGTGGATGATATATCAGACTCCGAAACCACTGCCTGTCGTCTATCACAAAGGTACGATTTAATAAGTTTTAAAGCAGTATTTGCGAATTTATAGAATCTGTCTAGCTTCGTTATTAAGATTTCGTGGTTAACGGTGTCAAATGCCTTGCTAAAGTCGAGTAGTGTTAAAAGTGTAACATTTCCGTTGTCTATTTGCCTTCTTATATCCTGTAGTTTGATAGTTTTGTAGTTTGGTAGTTTGATCATCCAGTATTCCCAAATAATAATAATCGTGGATTTGTATCTTTAAATTTACTTTTATTTAGCTTTAAGTTGAACACTGGCATCAGGCCAGACGTTCGTACACTTGTCTTGTTCCAAGTCTTCTCATTTGCTTAAGCTAAATGTACATGGTTATATTCTTACGGGCTAGCGAGAGAGTGTGAGCGTTTGTATGTACTTATATGTATATATATGTATGTGCGTGTATGACTCGAACGTACCGCAGCAACGCGCTGGCGGCAAAATGCTAACGCTGCACTTTTGTTAGAGTTTGACTGAGGCATGCTCATATTACACATTTATGTGTTTGGGTTATTGCTCAAGTGCAACAATGTATGTGCATATGTTTATTAAATGATATAAGTGTTTATTTGTATAAATATATATATGTATATAGTTATGTTTGTAGGCTCACTACATCTCCCCTTTTAGAGAAATAACGTAATTTATGAAGTTATTTAATATTTAATTAATAAAGAAATTAAAAATTTTTTTTGTAGGTTAATAAAATGAAGTATATTTGAATAAAGTGTTTATTTAGTATTTGGTTGAATTTAATTTGCTTTTTATATTTATTTGAATGATTAATAAATGTGAATGGTTGATCAGGCCACCACCTTTTTGATTTTTGGTTTCAGTTTTACTATTTTGAAGTCTATTTGCTGTATTCTTTGAGTCTGTCTTTGTGTACTTTTTGTATTTTGTTTTTCTTATCTTTAATTAAAATATTGTCTTTATCTTCTATTCCTGTCACTAAATATGGACCTAAATATACTGGTTCCAACTTATGGCCGGTTTCATTTCTTAGTAAAACGTTATCTCCTATTTTCAAGTTAAAGTTATTTATTTTCTTATCATAATATTCCTTATTCTTAGCCTTATGCTGTTCTAGCATTATTCTAGCTCTTTTATATGCTATTTCTAGTCTGAACTTAACTTCCTTAGCGTAGTCTTCTACATTGTATAGTGGATCTATCCTGTCTATACTATTAAAATCTTTTGGTAAGTTATTTGATTTTCCAAAAATAAGTTCATATGGACAATAATTATGAGTTGCAGATGGTGTAGTATTAAAACAATACACAAAATACTGTAACCATGTATCCCAATCAGTTTTGTCGACTGATATGTATGAACGTATGTACTCATTGAAGGTTCTATGACTTCTTTCAATGGTACCTAAAGTCTGGTGATGGTGTGCAGTTGACGTTATGTTATCTATTTTCAGATATTTGCACAGGTCATTTATAATAGAATTCTTATATTCTGTTCCCATGTCCGTAATGAACGTCTTCATTGGACCATACTTTAGAATAAAAGATTCGAATATTGCTTTAGCGACAGTATTTGCGCTTTTATTTGCAACTGGAATAGCAACTAAATATTTGGTTAAATCACATATTAAAGTGACTGCATATTCGTTTCCATTCTCTGATTTTGGTAGTGGGCCAACAGTGTCCACTATCACTCTGTCAAAAGCATATATTGGAGTTTCTGTTTTAGTCATGGGTGTTTTTGTATGCTTCGTTATTTTTGAAGTCAGGTATTTGTGACATCTATTTATGTACTCTCTGATATGACGAGTCATATTTTTCCAATAATAGTGTCTTTTTATTTTTGCTAGCGTTTTGGTTATGCCTGTATGACCTCCTTGAATTGGATCGTCATGGAATGTAAACATTATCGCTTCTTGATCTTTCTCATTATTTATTAGGGTCACCGGCTTGAGTAGCGCTACTCTTAGAGTCTTTAATATTTTATTGCCCATTTTTTTAAAAGTGTCTATTGAAATTGATTCAAAGATCTTTTCGCACGGTGCCACTGATATTTGGCTGATATTAAGTATACCGGCTTGTCTTTCAAGCCTTTGGAAGAACTGACCTAAGTCTAGGATTCCATTGGTGTACAGATCGCTAATATCGATTCTAGCTATAACTTTTCTTCCATGTTTTAATAAACATTTAAGTGGGGTTATTCGCAATGTCACTATTTTTCGTAAGCCGTCATTTGTGATAACGTCATATACGTTGGGCTGAGAAGCGTTTTCAAGAGATTGCCTAGGCATATCTACTGGTTCATTTCCTGCGCAGGATTTTTTCTGTTTACTTTGAAATCTGGTAGTGACTTTTAGTATATTCGTGTTTATTTGTTTTAATTCTTTTATTGTTATTCGTGACAGCGCGTCGGCCACGAAATTATCTTTACCCTTTAGATACTCAACTGTAAAATCATATTCTTCTAACTCGAGCCGCATGCGTGTTAGTTTAGAGCTGGGATTGACCATCGAAAACAAATAAGTAAGGGGTCTATGGTCTGTTTTCACTGTGAAGTGTTTGCCATAGATATATGGTCGAAAATGTAATATTGCCCAATGAATAGCTGCTAATTCTTGTTCTGTAGTGCTCTTATTGCTTTCACCTTTTGTGAATGAGCGTGATGCATATGCTATCGGTAGTTGGAGTCCGTTATGGTTTTGAGTTAAAACCGCTCCACAAGCTTGTTTGCTTGCATCTGTGATTATGCAAAATTCTTTGCTAAAATCTGGGTTCTGCAGTAGGGTAGGTTGCATAAGTTTGTTTTTTAGATATTCGAATGCGTTTTGGCAGTCAACTGTCCATTCGAAAGGGACATTCTTTTTACATAATCTTGTTATGTGCCGTGAATAGTCGGCGAAGTTTTTAATAAAACGTCTATAATAATTGCAAAATGCAACAAAACGTCTAGCGCTGTCCGCATCGTGTGGGACTGGGTAATTTTTGATGACTTCATATTTCTTGTCATCTGGCAAAATTCCTTTGTCTGTGCATTTATGACCTAGGAAGGTCACTTCGTGCATAAAAAATGAGCATTTTTGGGGATGTAGTTTAAGATTGTGTTTTCTGCATAATTGAAAAACATCTGTTAAATTTTTAATCATATGTTTTTCGGAACAACCAATAACTATTAAATCATCCATATAGAGAAATGCTTGGGAAGGTTCAAGCCCAGAGAATGCGATAGTCATCATTCTCTGAAATGAATTTGGCGCTATTTTTAAACCAAATGGTAGTCGCGTGAAGCGATATGAGCCATTGCTCGTTGAAAAAGACGTTATATTTCTTGAACTTTCTTCGAGTTCAATCTGATGAAAACCTGACATTAAGTCAAGGCATGAGAAATATTTTGCTCGACCTAGTTGATCTAAAATATCGTCAATTCTAGGGAGTGGAAATTTATCTGATAGCAGTTTTTTATTTATTTGACGATAATCAATTACTAATCGCCATTTTTTTGTTTCTGAGCCCGGAAGGGCTTTCTTTGGGACAAGTAGAAGTGGGCTGTTGTACTCGGATACAGATGGTTCGACGATGTTGTCGGAAATGAGTTTCTCAACTTGTTTTTGTATTTCATCTGTTTGGCTATGCGGGCTTCGATAGTTTTTGATATATACTGGCTCATTGTCTTTTAGTCTTAGCTGTTGTTTATAAAAGTTGTTTGTTGTAATTGATTCGGTTTCAAGTCCGAATACATCGACATATTCTGTGCATAATTCAGTTAATGTTTCTTTGAAAGGAGGGGAAAAGTTTTTTGACAATGCTTCCATAACTTTTTCTTTTCTGTCTTCTGAATTTAATTGAAATATTTCGTACTCGTGCAATGATTCAATTTTTACCTTGTTAAGGTTGACCATTACTGCTTTGTTGGTTGTATTTAAAATTCGGACATATGCATTTTTAGATTTGGTTATCGAATTTGCGATAAAAATTCCATTTTGAATTTCTTGATTTGGAATTAGAATGTGATCATCGTTTGTGTTCACTTTAATTTCTCGGACAATTTCGGATCTTGCTGGTAAAATAATGGCATTTGTATCATTTACGTGTGCTACTGGGATCGAAATTTCATGATCCAAATTATTTGGTCGGAGTACGAACCGATCTTGGACTGGGTTTATGTCAAGAATACCATTATATTTTCTGAAGAAATCCATACCAAGAATTCCATCACCTGGTATAGCAAAATTGGGTGATACCAAATGAAAATTGTGTGGTATTATATATTGGTCTGACTGAATTTCTACGAAGGCCAATCCTTATTCCAGATATTTTTACAATAGTGTTAAAATCTATATTGATAAATTGATCTGAGTTCTCTTTGAGAACTGAGATATCTGCACCTGAGTCGATAAGTAATGTGAGATTTTTTCCAGTATTTTCATTTTTTACTTTTATAAAGACGCTGAGTTCTGGGTTGATTGTATAAACTTGCTTTATTGTTGGCGAGTTTCTAAAGGGTTTTGGGAGTTTCCCGAGTTACCTTGTGCAACTCTTACATTGTTGTTGTTGTTTCTGTTATTATTGTTTTGGTTGCCACGGTTTTGATTCCAATTGTTGGAATTACCTCTGTTGGCGTTGCCATAATTTTGCTGAGAACCTCTATGATTTCCTGAGAAATTACCACGGCCTCTGTTGTTATAGTTGTTGTTTCCTCTGTAATTACCATTATTCTGATAGTTACCTCTTCCCTGGTAATTACCTCTGTTACTGTTACCCCTGCCTCTATTCTGGTAATAGAAGACAGTGCTCGGGCTTCCAGTAGCTTTTGTGCAACAGTGTATATATTTTCCAATAGCATCATTTATTGTGCTAAAGTTTCCTGCTTCAAGTATTGTCTTAATTTTGTCATCGTGGCAATTTTGGATCATAGCTGAGATTGCTTCTTTTGTGGCGAAGTTTTCAGCATTATTAGCATCTAGACCATTGTCTATATATGCTTCTTCTAGTGATCTGCGGAGGTTGTCTATTTCTGTGGTGTATTGGGATGCCGTTTTACCTTTTTGTTGAATACTCAACATTTTGGCTTTTAGAACATCCACTGATTCACCTTTTACGACTTCTTTTAGTTTTGCAATTATTCCATTTATGGTTGTTTCATTTTGTACTTTGTACAATATTGGACCAATTATTTTGGACTTTATTACCTCAATCGCTATTGCTTCCTGGTTGCCCTTTGTTAGTTCAACCAGTTTTAAGGCTGTAATAAATCTTTCCAAGTGTAGCTTTCGTCCGTCAAAGTCAGGTACGATTGAAGATACCTCTTTGACGTACTGTCTATCTTTTGCTATTTGGTCTGTCATGTTGATAGATATGTTCTGTGTAGTCTCTAATTGTTCTGAGCTAGCAGGTGTATTAACTGCTGCTGGTGTATCTTCTCTATTCGTTTCTATCGCAATGCTGGACTTGTCATCCATTAATACCGATTTGTCGAATGTTGCTGGAAAATCTAGTGATGTAGGGCAAAACAATTGTAGTTTATGCCTATTTGATATATGTACTAGATTTTCTCTTAGACGTTTGAGAACATCTGACGTTTGTGTCCAATGTAAGGAACTTAATCTGGCTTTATTATCATTAATTATCCTTCGTACTTCATTATATGTGCGAATTAGTATCTCAATGTGCTTACTTTTTGTTTCGTTTGAAATGACTGCACTTTTATTGAGACATTTGAAGGATTTATCAAATTCTACTCTATTTTGTTTGATAAGTTCAACTATTTTATTCCATTCCATATGAATGGTATTATCATGCTAATTGAGTCTCTGTTAACTTTATTGTTTTCCTAAATTCATTGTTTTTGTTTTAAGGTTTATCTAGGTCGTTTGCACTGCTCATATACTTTTTCTTAATACATTTGTTGTGCATTTGGTATATTTTTATACCGATGCTTATGCACATCAATACTACAATAACTATCAATAAAACTGAAATCAATTCTATATGAGGGGATATTACCTCGATTTTGTTTATAACATTTGCGGTAGAATCTACCGTCTTAGTATCTATTAGACCCATCTTGGGCCAAGATTTAAGTAAAATCAATGGGATGTCCAGTTTTTGGAATTAAACTGAAATGATCGTTTAGGCAATAATTTAAGAACTAATTAGTTTTGTTTTTATTTTAATTTTTTGAAGTTATTTCATTTTATTCAAATAAACTTATAAAATTGTTTTTTTTTTCATATGTTTAACAATTAAACATTTTTTTTTGTTTTTCTTTTTGCCCAAATGGCTAAAACTCGTATGTATAAGACACACGATCCTAATACACCTCGTAGGTGGAGAGAAAGGTTTTACCGCATTTGACGGTTTACATTTTCCTACCTAATTTTCGCAAAAGCTTTACAGGCTTAAGCTTCTCTGGCGCCACTGTAGCAGCACCAGTTAACAATGTTTTTACAATCATTAATTTCATTTCTTATGTTTAAAAAAATTTCAACTTATTTTAATTAAATTTTATTCGGCTTGGTGTCTTCCTGCTAGCTGCTGCTGTTGTCCTGAGCCTTTGGTGTAGGCGATGCCGGTGCCGGACTGCACAGGCTGCTGCTGATGTCCGTGGCCTATGAGCTCAGGCGGTGCCGGTGCTGGTCGCACAGGCTTGCACTTTCTTTAGGGTGCATGTGTAGTGGCAGTGGGGTGAATAGAACGGGCCTTTACAATCCGCTGGACATTCCTTCTTCATCTTTGGTAGTGGTTTCTTTTGGGGTTGAGAGTAATTAGTTTTCGTTTTATTTGTGGGTGCTGGTGGTACCAGTGGAGTTGTTGGGTTTTGTTTTTCCTCTTTGAGGAATTGTAGTTCAATATTTAATTTAGCAGCTGTATCCCACGGTGGAGGAACAGTGCCATTTAGGAGTTTTTGTAGGTGGGCAATTCTTTTCTGAATTGTTCTTCTTTTACCACCTTTAGTTTGGACTTTTTGCCAACACACTGGCATTTCATTTCAAAAATTTTTCCAACAACTCTCACTGTACTCACTCAGATTCTCAGTTTCAAGGTCTCCAGACCCTCGTCAGATTCGCAGATTCCTGGATCTCCAGACCCTCGTCACGGTCGCCATGTAGTTTGATAGTTTTGTAGTTTGGTAGTTTGATCATCCAGTATTCCCAAATAATAATAATCGTGGATTTGTATCTTTAAATTTACTTTTATTTAGCTTTAAGTTGAACACTGGCATCAGGCCAGACGTTCGTACACTTGTCTTGTTCCAAGTCTTCTCATTTGCTTAAGCTAAATGTACATGGTTATATTCTTACGGGCTAGCGAGAGAGTGTGAGCGTTTGTATGTACTTATATGTATATATATGTATGTGCGTGTATGACTCGAACGTACCGCAGCAACGCGCTGGCGGCAAAATGCTAACGCTGCACTTTTGTTAGAGTTTGACTGAGGCATGCTCATATTACACATTTATGTGTTTGGGTTATTGCTCAAGTGCAACAATGTATGTGCATATGTTTATTAAATGATATAAGTGTTTATTTGTATAAATATATATATGTATATAGTTATGTTTGTAGGCTCACTACAATCCTCTGTTATGTTTATTATTGCCGTGGTGCAACGTCTGTTCTTTCTATATCCTGACTGTTTATTAGTTAACATTAAGTTGTCCGTTAAAAATTTACATATTTGATTTGCTATTAACTGTTCTACTACTTTTGACAAAAATGGTAAAATTGAGATTGGTCGAAATTGATTGTTTCCTTTTGGTATAGGAATTATTTTTGCGAGTTTCCATATTTCTGGGAAAGTTGATGTCGTAAGGACTGTGTTGCAGATATGGGTAATGTGGGGTAGAATTTGTGGGAGGATAATTTTAAAAAATTTTGTATTCATATCGTTCAATCCTATTGCATTAGACTTAATTTTAAGAACAGATTCAAGGACATCACACTGACTAACACACATATAAAGTTAAAACTACTATCACAGTTACTATTCGGCATATTTTCAAGGTACGTATTATAGGTAGCTTCAGGTACTTCAGATTGCACAAAATTAAAATTGAGATCATTAACGTTGGCAGTTATTTTACATCGACTTTTTTGTTTGCCAATACCAAACTTCCTGAGCTCACTCCAGGTTTGTCCAGTCAAAATAGCATCATTAAATTTCGCCGAATAATACGATTGCTTAGCTATCATTATAAGATTATTGACAGTTTTTCTTAAATACTTAAATCTTCGATGATGCTCTTCAGTCTTGTATCTCTTCCATTTTTTGTAAGCTGTATCCCGTTGTGAGATATGACAGGCTATGTTCTGATCAAACCATGGTTTTTGAATCGGCTTAAGCAGTTTTCTACGCAAGGGTACACAGCTTTCAAATAGATTTCCAGTAAAAAGATGAAGTTGCTCTATTTGTGAATTAGCATCGGCAAGTCTATATATTGAGTCCTAGTCATACGATATAAATTGATCACTAAGCTGCCTATAGTCAATATTCTTAAAGTCCCTGTACCAAATAATTTCTTCACTTTGATGTGGTTTAAAGTCATATGTCAGGAAAATTAGATCGTGCTTTGAAAATACTGGCACTGAAATCTGATCATACAACATAATCTTTTCTTTTTCATTCACAAAGAATACGTCCAGTAATGTGTCAGTAGTTTTTGAAAAATGTGTAGGTATTGTTGTGTTCACAAGATCTAAGCCTAATGCAGCCATTTCATCTGCTAAATTTCTTTCTGTCAGCATATTACAATTAAGGTCACCAGTTATTAGAACGTCCTTAAAATTTAAAGATAAATTGGAGATAACATCAATTATATTAACTAACTTTATTGAATATCACTTAAGCTAACAATTACCGTCAAGTCGAACGGAGCCAAGCCAGAAACTCATCTACACGTCAGCCAAAAACTGAGCGCCAGGTATGGCGTGTGTTGTCCTCTGCTATCGCGTTAGGGATGGTGCTCGATAAATTGTGTGACCAGAGGGGGTCAAAGAACATTGGACTATTTACGAAAGCGCAGCAAGTTTTATAGGCGCTCGGAAACTCCAGAATTATATATTAATCCCTTCCTGTCATGTGGATGCTGATAATATACCTCTCCCGCACAACTACATTATGAACTTTGGGTCTAGGGATATTTCCGTCCCGCGCCCATTTCTAGTAAATATATGAGGATTGTGCATATCACAGAAATTTCGAAATTTAAAGCGACAATATTTTTTTATAAAACTTTCACACCTTGTTGAGGCAATTTGACCTCATGGCAGCCATTCTTCAATTAATTTTCAATTCAAATTTGGTTTTCCTCTTTTACCCCACCCCCTCTTCCCACGCACCCTAAACTCTTCCCCCCCTCTTCCACTGTTCCTCGCTCTAAGCCCACTGTTTCCCCCTCTTCACTCGCTTCGTCCACTCTTTACCGCCTCTTCACACCCTCTTCACCTCCCTATTCCCCCTCTTTCCCGCCCACCCCTTCTCCATCCCACTCCACACACCCGCAAACACACAACCCACCTGCACCATGCACACTCACACCCATCATACAACTATCTCAGGTATGGCGCTCAGCCAACATTTTTAACTAGGCGCTTTTGCTTAGAGCGCGAGAGAGAGTAAGCGACACACATTCACTGAAATAAGGTATGCGTGTAGAACAAAAACCCATGCAGAAACAACAATAACAGAAATGTTGTGAGAACATTTGAGAGCGTAACTCTTATCCCTTTGCGACTGTTGTTGGTTTCATTTATGTATGGAGACAATAGATACCAGTTACAGAGAAAATAGAGAGTTATATCCCAGACAGACAACGTTGTCTTCTTGTATTTGGAAACAGTTTGATTCCAATTCTTTTAGCCATTTTTTAATCAAACATGTTTTTTTATCGCTTATTTTCAGCATTTTAATTAATTAAAAGTTGAATTGATGAAGTTGATTTTCAAAGTGGATTTGCAAAAAAATCTGAAAATGGTGGGCACAGAATCACAAAAAGAACACATTAACCCTGGCCTATTAGGATTATAATGGTCGGGCGTGGCGTACCAGTCGTATGTGTGGCGGCTGGTGCGGGAGGTTGGTTGTGGGTTCGATCCCGCCTCGGACCATCTAATAGAAAAAGTTTCTTCTTTCTTTAGAAAAAAGCTTTTACACACCCGATCACCTTCACCAGCTACTGGCGCCAGCTGTGAAGTTAACTAGCTATGAAAAAGCAAATTCTCTAACTATTGCCGTTCCGATTCGTCGTTAAACTGTAGGTCCCTTTCTCTTGTGCGAAAAATTATAAGCACACACGCCAAGAGATTGAGAGAAGCTTGGCCCTGACCCTTCTGGAGGTGCTGTTTGAGCCAATTTTACTTTATTAGGATTATAATGTATCTGAAATATGTCGTTTCATAAAAAAATAGGTTTTTTACATAATTTGCGAGTCGATATAGCCATGCCCGTCTGTCCGTCTGTCCGTCCGTCCGTCCGTCCGTCCGTCCGTCTGTCCGTCCGTCCGTCCGTCCGTCCGTCCGTATGAACGAAGAGATCTCAGAGATGGTAAGATATAGAGGTTTGACATGTATGGGACATATATTTCTTATACTTGCAGGCAGATCAAGTTTATTTTCAATTTTTGCCACGCCCCCTCGCGCCCCCGCAATTTGGAAAAAACGTCATATCTCCTACAGTTTTGGAGATAGATCGTTCTATTCGTTCGATTATTTATCGATTTGCTGAAGGAATGATAAAGATCGGATGAACGATACTCAAGTTATGGGCAAAAAACGGCCACTTCACACCACCCACCCCCCCACCAATAACCACAGCAACGTACCCTAACCGTTCAACACAGGCAATCTTAGTGCGAGAGAGAAAGAGAGGAAAGAGAGAGAAACTTAGAGAGCGCACCGCGTTGTGCGCGGGGTGTTAACTGGCCGTTTGACTCCTGAGCAAATGCGAGTGTAAGGGTACAGAGTATGTTATAGTCGGGCTTGACCGACTTTCTTTCTTGTTTTAGTTATAGTTTTTAAATTAAGTTTTTTTAATATTTAATTGATTCAATACAAAACAATCGAAATTTTTGACTGTGACAATTGGTACCAACAATTTAAATTTTTCGAGTTTTGGTTACAATTCTACATGCTTAAGGGCCCGTAACTCTATGAAGAACCAATCGAATAAAGTTGTTAGGTTCCAATCTGTTGTTTATTTAAGTCTAAGCTACGTTTTTTTCCTGTATTGCTTAGTCAAATTCGTTACAGTTTTCAAGACAAAGTTGAAAAACAGTACAAAATGAGAGGAAAACATGACGATTTTACGACATTTTCGTAATTTTGAGTATAAAGATGTGTATTTTTTTGACTTGCTACTTAGAAATGTTTTGTGAGCCAAGCCAAGAGCAACAACTTCCTCTAAGACGTCAAAGCGAAATTCCAAATAGTTTACGAGATATGGAGTTGAAAGTCCGAATCAGAAGCTGAAAACTTCAAAGTGCAATAAAAAGAAAACGGCAGCTAACCAGACCAAACGCAGCGAAGGTTTTGGTTCTATCATTATACCTTTTCAGATTTCGATTTCAGATTTTTCAGGCCTCGACTCAATCAACTGTTTAGTGTAGCACAGTGTTATCGACGGTGGTAGTATAAATCTGACCTAGAGAAATGTTGTAGGATTGGAGAACTTCTTGAATGATAGCAGACAGATTACAAGGAATTTCTATATTTCAATGTATGTGTCGTTGGAAAAACCTATCTAATTTTGTGAATCGAACCTAATTTTTCGAAAAAGTGGTCCGGTTCGGGTTCAGGCTCGAGGAGCCAAAAATATTAGGGGTTCGGTTCATGGTCCGGTTCGTCGGTTCCAAAAAACTCGAACCGGTTCTTAGAGGTTTCCTACTAAGACATTTTTTTTAACCTATCTTATGCATAGCAGCTATACTATATGTTTATTTTAGTTTATTTGCTCTTCCTAATGCTACAAGAATTTCTTATAATTTAGTGCATTAGGCACATGTGATTCCTTTAAGTAAATAATACAAACATAAAACCTATCTTACAAATTAACAATACTTTACTTAACTGTTAAAGATATTATACTATTTTATTATTAAGTATTTTGTCATTGAAAGTGATTAAATAGTTCTATTTTGAATTGCGTTGCGTGTTTTATTTTCTTAATGTCATGAGGTTAACCGATTTTCATCAAGCTTGGTGGAATTATGTGACAGCATAGAAAACTGATACATACGAGGTTTGGGAACGTTTGCGTTGAAAACAAAAAAGTTTTTATTACCAAAACTAGTTTTTCGACCGATACTTCCTATGGCAGCTATATGCTATAGTCATCCGATCCGGCCAGTTCCGACAGATGCGCAGTGTATTTGTACCAAAAGACTTCGTGCAAAGTTGGGTTAAGATAGCTTTAAAACTGACGGAGGAGATAGCATAGAAACAGACGCGCGGACAGATGGACGGACAGACGGACGGACGGACAGACGGACAGACCGACGGACGGACGGACAGACGGACATGGCTATATCAACTCAGCTCGTCATGCTGATCAAGAATATATGTACTTTATGTGGTCGGAGACGCTTCCTTTAATGCGTTACAAACATGTGGACATTTTTTATATACCCTCTGCCATCGGTTTTCAACGCAAACGTCCACAAACTTCGTATTTATAATATTTAATAATAATTATAAGTTTTCTATGTTTTTTCATAAATCCACCAAGTTTGATGAAAATCGGACAACTATATAGTATAGCTGCCATAGAAAAGTTAGGTGTGAAAAAAGTCTTAGTAAGAAAATTTTTTTTATTTTCCATGCTATCGCTCCCAAACTTGTTATTGGTCAATGTTATATGCTTCTACACAATTCGGCCAAGTTTGATTCAAATCGGATGACTATAGCATATGGCTGTCATTGAAAAGATAGGTCGAATAAGTAGTTCTGGTGAGAAAAACATTTTGGTTTTCACTGCAAACGCCCCCAAACCTCGTATTTATCAGTTTATCGAGTTATGAGTTTATCGGACAACTATAGAAGCGGTGAAGATTCTTCACTTAGGCCAAAAAAGGCCCGTTGTGATACCAGATAACCCTAAATTTTTACTTTTAGACAGTAAAAGGTGGGTCTTCCCTTATGAACCACTTAGAAAGTAGACCAAAATTTAGTAGTAAAGCAATCTCTATTCAGAGACGGCTGAATTGTTAGGTAGAAAAGGCTGACCAAGGATTGCGAATCGTCTCCTACTAAGCGCTGGACTGTGGCAGAGAAGATGCTGAACGCTTTCTTCTTCGTCAGCTTTTACAATAGTCGATATAGTTGATACCGAGACTCGCGGCATGCCTGCCGATGAGACAATGTCCTGTGAGAATTCCTACGAGTAGGGAGGCGTTCTGCCTGCCTAGACGCAACAGCGTTAAGATTTTTTTGAAGTTAAGAGTGGGCCAAGCTAGCCTAGAGATTTCACAGGTGTGAATTGATCTCCATCGGGTTTTTTAATTTACAAGTCGCAAAAGGCACCCCTATTGTGCTCCTATCCGGTAGGAGCTGGGCGGTAGTGCCAAGTCTAGCGAGCCTGTCGGCTATCTAGTTGCCTTCAATGTTGCGGTGTCCAGGCACTTTTAATGCAGCTTGACTATCTGAAAAGATAAATACATTTCCTTCCTTGAAAACGAGTTCTTTTAGATGGTTGGTAGCCTCCTGGATAGCTACAACCTCTGTCTGAAAGACGCGGTCGGGAAGACGAGAGGACATTTCTATACCTTGGTCTGGACTGAAAACTCCGCCTCCTACCTGGCTTTCCAATTTTGAGGCATTTGTGTAAATGTTGATGGCGTTTGGTTTGCCATGGGGGAGCGAGTTCCAATCCAAACGACTTGGTATTATGACCTCCTACATAGTATCAAAGGCAAAAGTGGGTATGCAATAATCAATATTTGTTGGTGTCGCTATTTGACTACTTAGTATAGCTGAGTGACCATGGGAGCCTTCACGAAAGGTAGCTGTTTCTCTAAGCCTAATAGCAGTATTACTAGCTATTTTTTTGGCTGCTAGATTAAGGGGTTTAGGTGTAACATAATGCTAAGGGCACCTGTAGGAGTAGTACGCAAAGCGCCGCTCATCCATAAGCTAGCACTGCAGTGTACTTTATGAAGAGTCCTAACAATGGAGGGTTTACCCAAGACCGGTCACCAGACTAAGACTCCGTAGAGTAGTATGGGCGGACGACAGCTGAACAAAGCCAGTGTATAATTTAAGGGGAGAAGCCCGTTTCCGGCCAATGGCGCGCTTGCACGAGTACAGCGCTGTGATCCCCTTTTTGATCCGTTCAAGAATATTTTCGTTCCAGTATAGTTTTTTGTCAAGTACTATACCAAGACATTTAGCTGTGTCGCTAAATTCTAGTACTAAGTTATTTAAACAAGGGGGAATCAAATCCGGAACTTTATATTTCCTGGTAAACATCACAAGTTCTGTTTTTATTGGGTTGGCCCCAAGGCCACACCCAGCTGTCCACTCTGAGAGTATCTCTAACGCATCCTGCATTAAGTTGCGTAGAGTTTGCGGAAATTTGCCTCTGTTTATTATGACGACATCGTCCGCATAGGCGATCACAGTATGTCCTGGCTCTTCCATGAGTTGTAACAGTTTGGTTACCGTTAAGGGGGGTAGGCGACCTCGCTAGAAGTCTCGATGCTTCGAATGTTGATTCAATGCCATCGATGATCGTTTAGCTTTCCGTAATGCTTTTTTGTAGACACTCAGTCGGTCTTAATGCATTTCCCAAGTATTGTCCCGATTCGTGTTCTTAGCCGAATTGAATGGCCTCATACATTCTTTCCTTAGAATATCTAAATCTTTGGACCACCATGGAGGCTTGTGGTTCTCTTTAAATTTTCTGTATGGGCACGATTTGTCTAGTGCCCTTGAACATATCTATTTAAATCATCAACTACCGCGTGTAATTGCTCGCCGGTTTCTGGTACTAATGGCGGAAGAACATTTAGCTTTTTCCTTATGAGTCTATCTATTATATTATTTCCAGTTAGTTTTTTTTTTAAACTCTGCTCCCTTTTGGGTTCAGGACATGTTTCCGAAAGCTTTATTTCTATGTATTTGTGATCTGAAAAGGAGTGCTCTGATCAAGGCTGCAAACCTCTAAAATTCTGCAGAAGGTTCGGTCCGGTGGTTCGAACCCATTGTAAAGTTCAAGGTTCGGCTCGCAGACCGGATCCTGGAACCCCCGTACCCAAGGTTCTGGTTCGAACCTTGGTTCGATTGAACAAAAAAGAGTAGTTTGACTTTCGGTTTATTAATTCTAAGTTGATAATGAATTTTATATATCTCTCTATTCATATACTTAATCATATTATTCAATACTAAAGCTATTGTAATTATCAAATCCATTAGCTGACATTAACGATTTTTAGGAGCTGCTTAGGCTAAGCATTATATCTTCCAGGAGCTTTTCATCTATACTAGCTCTTAAATCAGAAAGAAAAAGCTTAGGTGTTGAAAATGCTCGTTTAACTGAACTATACAGCCAGTATAGTAAAGACAATATTTTTTAAGTCTTCGTTTTTATGACCTTCCTAGAATTTTAAAACACATGTCGATGTATGTAATGTATGTGCTCTTTGGCAATTTCCAAAAAAAACCTATAACATCATTCCCAGCTTTTTTATTTGATATTTGTTTATTGCGTTCTATTGCTTTTATAAGCTTCTCTTCTTCACAATCAGACGTTGAGTCAGTTGCTTAGTAGCTGTTTTTTGTAAGCAAAATATGAAATCTCGGGTCTGAGAATACTGCAGCCAGTACTGGTACTGAACTCATAGTAGAAGAATGTTTGTCCCCCGACACTTAGATAGCAATAAACAATGAATTGCTGAAGATTTTAGAACAATTGCCCGGCGTGAAAACCAACCGTAATATAAGCCACTTCGTAGTTCAAAGCCAAGTTTTTTTTTTTTTTATTTATTCAGCCGACAAAAAAAATTTTATGAGCTAAGGAAGCCTATCAAAGAAAATCTAATAAAATTACAAAATAAACTAATAACGACTCCGACACGGTGGGGGAATTTTATTCGCCCGTCCAGCCTGCTATGCCCCTATTCACAGCCAAATGTAGTCAGAGACGTTATTAGAGCTAACAAAAACTTTAATAATATAGAGATCGAGAAGAGGGAGAGAGAGAAAAAACCAAAACCTATAGTTATGTAGGAACAAAGGAAAAAAATAAAGAAAAGCTAACTTCGGCTCGACCGAAGTTTTTATACCCTGGTAGCTTTTAAGATTTTTATAAGTAGCCTGATTCCACTGACACAAATATGTACATTCGGCCAAATGTACATATTTTTGACAAGGCCTCCTATATACATTTTCTACACCCAATTTCTATGGCAGCTATACTGTATAGTAGTCCTATCAAACATGGAGGAATTATGTGAAAGCATAGAAAACATAAATACGAGGTTTGGGGATGTTTGCGTTGAAAACAAAAAAGTTTTTCTCTCTAAAACAACATTTTCGACCGATGGTTCCTATGGCAGCTATATGCTATAGTCATCCGATCTGGCCGGTTCCGACAAATGTGCAGCGTATTTGTACCAGAAGACTTAGTGCAAAGTTTGGTTAAGATAGCTTTAAGACTGACGGAGGAGACAGCATAGAAACAGACGGACAGAAGGACAGACGGACATGGCTATATCAACTCAGCTCGTCATGCTGACGAAGAATATATATACCTTATGTGGTCGGAGACGCTTCCTTCTATGCGTTACAAACATCTGGACAATTTTAATATACCCTCTACAAGGGTATAAAAATAAAATAAAACATTCAAGTTTTTGCCGGCTCTAGATCTCGTTATGTTGGTACATAACTTTAAAACAGGGGCACACCACACCACAAAGGAAGTTAGTTGACCGAACAGCTGTTCCAATGGTATCTCTACCATATCATCGGCGGTCTTCACCTGGTACCACAATCAGAAAACAACTCCCTCCTCATGCCTGTAATGCCATAATCGCTTGGGAACTCCAATGCGATTCAACAGCAAAAACAGTCACAACGAGCCTAAGCCACGCTGTCTGTGGCCTTTGTACGTGTGTGTGTCCCCCAATGGTCTAACAATGTTAGTGAGAGAGATTTCCTCTCCATTGCTAACACAGTGCAGAATTGCGCTCTGCAGAATTACACTTTGCAAAAACCTACATGTATGTATAAAACGTCAGGCACTAAAAATAGTTTCGTTTATAGCAACAAAAACCCCGATTTGAATGCAATTCTGGTAGAGATACCATTGAAACAGCTGTTCGGTACTAACCTCCTTTTTGGTGTGGTGTGTCCCTGTTTTAAAGTTATGTTCCAACATAACGATACCTAGAGCCAGCAAAATCTTGAAGGTTTAATTATCATAATGGTCGTTAAAACATACATGTATGTTTTAAATAAAAAAGAGATAGAGAGAAAACTATCTAAAAGTAAACTTTAAAAATGAAAAATGTATACGTAAAACTTAAAACTAAATAACCGGAAAATCTCTGACACGGTGGGGGAGGATTTTTTAGCCAGTGCGGCAAGCTATGCTCACAGCTGGGAGTAGTCAGAGATTTCCCCGGAGATAATTATAAATAGACGTTTTAGAGAAGTTGATTCATCATATGGTCAAACGGTTTCTTTCCGTATAATCTATCATCATCATCATGACTTGTCTTGTCACTTTACATAAAAAATCATTCACGCTTAGTTAGAAATGCAATCGATTATAGTAAAATCTCCAAAGACTTCCAATATTTCCCTGGATGAATCGTTGAATAAATTAAGTAAATTGGTACGTTCGGGTTCAGGTTCGAGGACTTAAGAATATAGAGCGCCTCGTTCATGGTCCGGTTCGCGAACCCCAAAAAACCCGAACCGAACCGGTTCTCAATGGTTCGATTCCGGACCGGTGTGCAGCCTTCGCTCTGATAATACCCTCCATGATGTTAAATGTTCCTCGGGAAACTCAGATATAAGGGTGAAATCTTATACCTCCCTTCGAGTTTTGTTGATAAATGTTGGCTCAGTGCCACGGTTGCAGATATTTAAGTTGGAGCTTATAATATAGACGTAGAGTAACTCACCCCTATCATTGATCTCCGTGCGGGACTATTGTGTGTGGTGAGCATTTACATCGCCTACCATTACGAGTCGTTTTGTTTTTTTGGCTGCTATGCACAACATCTTGAAAAATACGTGATGGTACTGGCCCTAAGAGCCAGATAGAAGGATGCCGGCCTATATATAAGTTTCTCCAATTCAAGGCTAACTACTTTGATGTCTCCATCACTGAATTGGGGAAGTAAAAATGCATTAAACAGTTTTTTAACTAGTATACAAGTACGAGGCTTACTCATACCTTTATTTTTTTTTTTTAACTTTTTTAGTATTTATTGAATCTTCTCTTAATGAGACTAACAATAATTTTTCAAATCTTAATCTAGAAACTATTGTACAACCATCTCCTATTGGAGCTGGTTTATGTTCTGCGGCCCTTTAATTCAGTCGCTGGGTTGGTAGATCTTTTCTTCGGAGGCGAGAAGGCGTTGCTTGCAGGGTGAGAGATTGTGCAAGTTCATTAGGGTGGGCTAGAAGTTTTTCAGAATATTTGCGCTTTAGTTGCTGTATTTCAGTTTCGACCAATGGGATCCTCAGGTCGTTGTAGACACACTCGTTGCGAATGTACCATGGCGCTCCAGTGAGTGTTCTAAGAATTCTTGATTGTGATCTTTGAAGGATATCCACACTGCTCGCACAGGCATTTCCCCATAGCTGTGAGCCATAAGTCCAGACAGGCTTTATGATGCTTTTGTACAGTAAGACTTTGTATTCCAGTTTTAGAGGGGAACGGGAGTTAATTAGCCAGCGAAGGCTATTGGCCTTTAGCCTTATTTGAAGTTTTTTCGACTCTATGTGTTTGCGCCAAGTGAGCCTTCTGTAGAGGTGGACACCAAGGTAAACAACATCGTTTGATTGTGGTATCATAGTCGCGTTAAGGGATATCTGGGGACAGGTGCTTCTGTTGAGTTTGAACGTCACGTGTTTACACTTTTGCTCGTTAATTTTTATGCGCCAGTTGGCCAGCCACTACTCCACGTGAGATAGGTGGCTTGCCAAGAGTCTGGATGCGATAATTGGACATCGTGATCTGCTTAGAATTGCCGTATCATCAGCAAAAGTGGACATTGTTAGTCGGGGATCTGTTGGGATGTCGGCAGTGAACAATACATACAGAAAAGGACCGAGAACGCTACCCTGTGGCACTCCGGCTCCAATGATGAACTCTTCCGTTGTGTACTCATTTTGACGAACAGAAAAAACTCTGTTGCTGACATAACATTCTAAGAGTTTGTGTGTATTTGGAGGAAGCAGTGTCCTAATTTTGTATATAAGCCCGTCCAACCAAACGCGATCAAACGCTTGGGCAACATCTAGGAAAATGGCAGAGCAGTATTCGTGGTGCTCATACGCAGTCCGAATATCTGAAGTTAAACGGTTGACTTGCTCAATGGTCCCGTGTTTTGCTCGGAACCCAAATTGATGTGAAGGAATTATATTTTGTGCATGGGTATCAATTTTGCGAAGTAAGATCTTCTCAAATACTTTTGATAAGCAAGGTAGCAGGCTAATGGGTCTATATGATGACGCTTGTGTTTTATCCTTTCCTGGTTTCTGAATCATTATGATTGTCGATTTCTTCCACTGAATTGGAAAGTATCCACATCGCAGTACGGCATTGAAGATTCTCGACATGTATGTAATGGCAGGACTTGGAAGTTCCATAATTATTTTAGGCGTAATAAGATCATGTCCTGGTGCTTTTTTGGGATTGAGTTCTGTAATAACTTTTTTTATTTCAAGCGAATGAACTTTGATTGGGTAAGTCTGTGCGGCAGTGGGAATCATTGGCAGTGCATATGCATTGGTTGGTGGATTCGGCTGGAAAACATTTCTTAAGTGAAGTGCAAAGACATTTGCCTTTTCTTCGTCGCTGCGGGCCCATTTTCCTCTCTGATCCCTCAAAGGCGTATCTACCTTTGCAGGTGGCTTTATGCTTGCGTGTGCTCTCCATAGGGGGAATTTGGTGCTTGTAGGCGATAGTTTTTCGATGTAACGGCTATGGGCTAGCTGCTCCTCAGCTTCGAGTGCTTTGTGAAGTACGCGTTCTTCTTGCACATTTCTTAAGTGAAGTGCAAAGACATTTGCCTTTTCTTCGTCTCTGCGGGCCCATTTTCCTCTCTGATCCCTCAAAGGCGTATCTACCTTTGCAGGTGGCTTTATGCTTGCGTGTGCTCTCCATAGGGGGAATTTGGTGCTTGTAGGCGATAGTTTTTCGATGTAACGGCTATGGGCTAGCTGCTCCTCAGCTTCGAGTGCTTTGTGAAGTACGCGTTCTGCATGTCTCAGGCGAGTCCTTGCAGCAGGCGACCGATTGCTCTGCCATTCTCTTCTTGCACGCCGCTTTTCAGCGACCAGCCGGTCTATAAGGCTGTTTGTTAATCTACGATCTTGCTTAGGTGTTGTTGTTGATGTTGTTAGTGGGCTCGAGTGATGAGCTGCAGCAGTAATAATTGAGCTCAGGGCTTGGACTGAATTTTCAATGTCTTCTTCGCTGTTTATGGTTGGGCTCAGTTCAATGTGACTGCTAATATATTTTTTGTATTTGAGCCAGTTTGTCTTATGTGATGTCAGTCTCCGAGGATACTCTCTGATCTGAGGACACTCCAGAAGGGTAAAAATAATCGGAGAATGGTCTGACGACAAATCTGCGAGTACTTCTGCAGTTACCAAATTTTGTGGAACTTTTCTTGTTATGGCAAAGTCTATAAGGTCGGGTATTTTCTTGGGATCTGCTGGCCAATATGTAGGCCTACCCGGAGATACTTAGTCGAGTTTGTTTGATGCGCGCATAAGTACGCTATACAGTTGCTTTCCTTTTGGATTAGTCAGTCTAGAGCCCCAGTGCGGATGTTTCGAGTTATAGTCACCCGCGGCTAAAAAGCGCTGACCTAATGTATTAAAGAAATCTAGAAATTGATTTTCTGATATTGCGAAGCGTGGCGGACAATAAACTGCCGACAAGGTGATATTGCCTCTTTTAGATTCCACACATATTGATGTGGCTTGTAGGTAGTTTTCCGAAAATCCCGATAGTGGGTAATGCTTAATGCGGTTTCTGACTAGGATGCCAGTTCCGCCATGGGCTTTACCATCTGGGTGATTTGTGCCATAAAATGCATACCCCGGTAATTGAAAGTTATATCTGTCCGTCAGATGAGTTTCCTCAAGAAGCATTATGTCGATTTCATTGTCTTGGAGAAATTTTGATAACTCCACTTTGTGGCGAGGAATGCCATTTGCATTCCAGAGTGAAACTCTTAGGAGAGCCATTATTTGGTTTGTTGCGAGGCGAGCATTTGAATGAGAATGCCTTGATTCCTCATTTGTTCTTGCATTGCGTTTTGCATAAATCCAATGAATTCCTTCAGTGTTTGATGCAACGATAAAAACATGGTTTCTAAGCTACTATAGTTTGATGGTAGTTCCGCTTGTTTATTAATTGTTGGCAGAGTAGTTCGTGTATCGTGTGAGATTGTGGCTGGGGATGTGGGTCTATCCATTCCTAGTTTCAATGCACTTGCAAAAGAAACGCCTTGGGTAGTACTCGATGGGACAAACGACGATCTAGCAGCTTTGGTAAAAAAAACTCCAGGAGTCGATTGCGAGGGTGTAAACTGATTAAGGTTTCCATTGGAACGTGCAAATTCAGTGCGCGCATTAATCCTGCTCTTCAGATCTTTGTAGACTGGGCAACCTCTATAATTTGCAGTGTGGTTGCCTCCACAGTTACTGCACTTTTTAACAGAAGGGTCCTCCTTGCTCGCAGGACATGTGGAAGTGTTGTGCAGCTCTCCGCATGCTACACAAACAGGTCGTAAAGCGCAGTAGGCTTTAGTGTGCCCGAATTCTTGGCAATTGGTACATTGTACTGGATTTGTACGTTTGTGGGGCTCGTCTACAGTTATTCTGCGGTGCAATAAGAACTGTAGGTTGTAAATTGGGTGCACAACATTTTTGTTGGGAGCTGTGTTTTCCGGACTTAGCTCAACTTTGAATAGTGGCTGGGGTATTTTGTCTCTATTCATATTACGGACTTGATCTTAAATCCCTTTCCTTCTAAAGCAGTGCCGACTTCCGTTGATGGCACACTTGATTCAATGCCTTTGATTACCACTTGTAGTCCTTAGCAGCTTTTTAGTTGGTAGGTGTAATAGTTTTTGTTTTCAGTTCTTAGGTATTTGTCGACAGTGCGATAGTTTTCCTCGGTGTTGACTTGGAGCTTCGTTTCGCGTATTTTGCCTTTGCTGACTGATGTCACATAAAAGTTGTTGTTGCCTATTAGTGGGATAAGCTTAGCAACTAGGGTCGCGCAGTTGTTATCTCTTATGTAGATTGGTGGAGGCCTTGGTTTTGCGGCATTTGGAGCCTTTTCATCGCACTCGGCGTCAAGCTGTTTGCCAAGAATTTGGAACCTATTTCCAGTGAGCGGATCTTTGTCCACAGGTAAATTACATGTTTAGTTAATTTTTGGAGTGTTGCCGCTTTTTTTGTTTTGCGGGGTTAGTTTTCGTTTGTTTATTTGTACATACCGACCGATGCCAGTCTGCACACATGAGCGGGTGGTTGGTGTTGTACTTCCTTGTGTTTGTGTTGGTGGGAGTGCGTGCTGCGTTGACATTATTGGAAGATGGTTGGTGGTGATCGATTTATTTTGAACACTTGTTGTTGTTGTGCTTGTTAATGTTGATTGTGCTGTAGTAAGCGTTACCGTACTCATCGTGGGCAGAGGGGAGGGGCATTGAGCACTCCATGTCGGAGCGGTTGAAAAAGAGTTCACGTTCACATCACTTGTTGGTTTTAGCGTGCTGGCGGGGTCGGGGGAAACTACTGCAAAGTAAGCATTGTTGCGCTGCATAGAAAGCCGTCGATCGCTTTGCTGTTGTTGCATTTGAGCAGTGAGTTCTCTCTGACTCATGGTGTCGTTGATATTTTTTCCAGTTGCATTTGTTGTGTTTGTATCCGTTGTCATTTAATTAAATTAAATTTAATTAAAAAATCAACAAATTAGATATTATTGGACAACATAAGCACGAGTGCCTATGAATGTCCAATAGCGTCTTTTGTCGCGGGTCGAAGGTGTTTGTTAAAAATATCCGATTTGAACACTTTTATAACGTTTTTAAACGGAGCTCAAGAAAAACACGTCTGACCTCGTCGACGGTTTGCACGAAATGCCTACCTTTATTTAACATTAAATTATAATTGGGCGTCCTTAAGCAACAGATTCTATCACTAGATTTCCATGGCTCTTAAGAGTAGCCAGCGCTGTGGTGTCCGTCTTATAGACGACCCTGCGAACCTTCTTTCTGTTCTGCATAGTCGAGCAGGCCATTTCTTGTTGCCAGGTAATCCACCGATTCATTATTGATCAGGAAGATCACCTGCACTTTAGCACTGTAAGACTCTTCCACCCGAATAATCTTCCAGTTCTCTGCTGATGCCTTTGGGTTAAAAAGGGTCATAATCTCCAAAATGACAGGTGGTTCGCTGGGTTTTTTGGGAGTCAGACTCTTGCTGCTGGACATGAGGGTATGTCCGTTGCATCCACAGCCTTAAGCTGTGCTCCAGGATATACCTCGTCAACCTTCGATATCGCAGCCTTGTACAGCCTTGTCACACGCGATCAGCATCTCCTAAGCGACACTTCCCAATGCAACCTCGATCCACACGGAGTCCACGCGGAAGTCAGGCACTATGGTTTTGACCTACTCTTAATCCTGTTGTGTCTTATCGAAGTCCTCCTTCGGAGAGGTCGCATTTCGATGTAGGATCCTAAGGGCGGACCGTCTATCGACTGATACCGCTTTTGAAGCCCCCGATGCCTTATCAGCTGAACCACCAGACGCTGGAAGCTGACTTGTTGCTGACAGAGACCGAGGACTGTCCTTCATCCGGTTGATTTCAACAGCAGACTTATTCGAGTTCGCTTGTGTCGTAGCTCTCATTGAGAAGGTATCTTTCGTACCCATCGGTTTTTATGTGGAGCTCCGGACTCCTTCTGCGCAGTGCCGGTCATCTTGCTCCTGTTGTATTTAAGAATTCACTTCACACAAAGACTCGAGGAAAGATGCACATCGCGAAGAAGAGAGTTTTTAACTGAAATTCAGAACCACTTTCTAGATCAAAAATTTAAATTTATATTTTATTAATTATTTATTTAAAAGATCAGTGCGCTAGCGAGTAGTGAGACCAAACACGGTTCAACTTATAGAATAGCTGCCATACTTTTGTATAAAGTTAGGTCTGAAAAAAAGTCTTAATAATAAAAACTTTTTTGTTTTCAATGCTATCGCTCCCAAACTTGTTACTGTTATATGCTACCACACAATTCTGCCAAGTTTGATCCAAATCGGATGACAATAGCATATAGCTGCCATAGGAACGATCGGTCTAAAAAGTTTTAGTGAGGAAAACTTTTTAGTTTTCAATGTTAGCGAACCTTTTACTTTCTAGTTATAAATATTATCGGTTTCCATACAATTTTGGGGAGTTTGGTCAAAATCTGAAGAATATATCGTAAAGCTGCCATATAACAAACTGGCAAGTAAATGGTTTTAGCTACTAGGTTTGATAAGTAACTAACTTTTTTGAATGTAACTTAAGCTAACAATTATCGTTGAGTCGAACGGAGTGAAGCGGGAGCCACCCGAGCTGCCACAGTACTCCCCCTCCAGAGACCATGTGGGAACAAATGATCTTCAAAATTTAGGTATAGCTGGGATGAATGTATGTCCGGGGTGAGCATCTACAGGATTTGTACAAGTCCCAATGTGGAGGAAAGCTTGCCTAGATTTTTCGCTGTGATGTTTGTGTCGTAGTTGAGTCGATGAATTGTTTCCGTTGAGTTTAGAAACTGGGGAGTCCGAAATACTGAGCATGTGCACCGAGTACAGATTGGAGAAGTTGCTTCGATTGTAACAAGGCTGTTGCTTCGAGTGGTGGTCGACAAGCAAGTTCGATCAAGCAGGGTTGAGGTTGCCTCGCGTTGAGGCCGTTGCTTCAATTGGGGGTCGATAAGCAAGTTCGGTCGATCAGGGTTTAAGTTGCAGAGTCAATAGTACTGGGTATTGTACACCGAGTAGAGACTTTCGATTGCCACACGTTGTGGACTTTCGTTGTGCCTATCGTTAAGGACTTTCGTGGTGCCTCTCGTTAAGGACTTTCGAGATGAGATCGAGAACTTGTAGGCAGACTCAGGCTGGCATCAATTGCCTAACAAAGAGCGTCTCGAGTCGTAGCATGTTGCTAGTGGTCGGTCAGGTATGCGGATCGCTGTGCATGAACATCGGCGATGATGACAGATGCGATGAAGATCCGAATTCAGCTGCGCGACGTACTTCCATATTTATGATCGATCGTCTGGCAGGCTGCGTACAATGTAACATCTGAAAAATTGGTCGGATGCTTGACCAACGTGAGATCGGTTACATGTAGTTGATGAGTCAGTTAGGCGCGCGTAAATAGTAGGCGCGAGCAGCGGTGTAGGGCAGGCTGGCGATGAACGTTTTCGTGGGCAGCGGTTGGTGGACAGCCTGACGTGGAATGCATTGGCTGCAATCAGGATGTGGACAGCTCGACGTGTAAGGGGCGACAGACAGGAGGTCGGTGGACAACATACTTGGACAGAGGTCGGTGTCATTTGCACAAAAAAATTGCTGTTTGTATTTGTGTGTATTCGCTGGGAGATACTGTCTGTGTGTGCGTACGTGTGAATGTGTGTATCGTTGCCGGCGTCGTTTTCAAACCAGGAGCTCTCCCCACTGTGGACGATCCGTTTCATCTTCGGGGCGCCAGCGGAGTCGTCAGGCATCCAGTTGTCGGCAGTCATGAATCCTGGTAATTGATTCGCAAATCAAAAATCGCCACAATTGTTTTCGAGGAAAAAACATGGCACCTGCTGATCGTGTGTGTGTGAGTACGCGCCAAAATTCGTTCGATCGCATGCTGCAGACACCGTCAGCATGGCCGAAGCCAAGCCAGAAACTGAGCGCAAGGGATGGCGCGTGTTGTCCTTCTGCTATCGCGTCAGGGATGGTGCTCGATAAATGGTGTGACCAGAGGTGGCCAGGGCTGCCACATGGTCAAAGTAATGGCGCCATCTATTGCTGAGTTTGGGAAATAACTCAGTTAAGAATGTTTGACTAAAATCATTTAAATCCTTAATTTATATAAATTGTACAAGCTACAAGGGTATATAAACTCCCTCTATTTTTTGTCTTAAAAAATGAAGAAGAAAAAAAATTAATTGAAGCCGCTTTCTCGCCAATTCGTTTGATTTCTCTGGGTGTGGCATTCCTTTCATTGAGGGCGAAGACTTGAAGGCGATTTTTCACACTCTGCTCCGAGCTGAACTTCACCCCGGTATCGCGAATTAAAATCATTTTCAGGGTAAGACAACGTGGAGGCGTGCAAACGGTTATGGACCTGATAGTCATACTGCAATCCATGCGGGAAAAGGTTCTGCTCTTACGCGCAATAGGAGTTTACAAGAAAGCTACAAAACAACAACTAAACTTGTCACTGCTTCGACTCGCCTACTCCACTTATAATGAGCACCTCTTCAAACAAAACTATGAGATCTTCAAAGATCCAACCGATCATTTATTGTCGAATGTTGTGAAAACACCCGATCAAGTCAGAAACAAATATGTGCTGAAGTCCCCCCACAAGGAAGCGTCGTAGGGACAGTACTTTACACGCTTTACACATCTGATATGCCGGAACCTATGCCACAAGACAGATTGCTCTACAGTTCCCAAAAGCTAATGATTGCCACATACACAACAATCCTGTCTTCGGCCAATGAGCAACATGATGCAATTGAAAAGTTGGATTAATTCCTGTTAAAAATTTCAAACTGGGCCAAAAAATGGTGTATCACCATAAACACTAACAAAACCAAACATGTTATGCACACCTGGCGACATATCCAGCTGCCAATCTCTTCTTCTTCTTCTTTATTGGCCCGATATTGCATCACAACCGCTTGACGGTCTTGGCCTCTGCAATGAACGCCCACCACTCGATTCTGCATTGTGCGAGCTGGCACCAGTTGTTCACACCAAGGTTGGAAATGTCTTTCCGCACTTGATCATCCCATCTTAGTGGTGGGCGACCCCTCCTGCCTTGTCCTCCAAAGGCAGCCGCCTTCGCTTTGTACGTCTGTTTTACTGGAGCTTCTTTATCCATCCGGATTACATGTCCTAACCAGCGCAGCCGCTGTTGCTTTATGCGCTTGACTAGACTGATGTCCTTATAGAGATCATACAGTTCGTGATTCATTCGAATGCGGTATCCATCGCCAACTTTTAAAGGTCCATATATCCTCCGAAGGATTTTTCGCTCGAAAACGCCAATCGCCTCCTCATCCGCTGCTGTCATTGTCCATGCTTCTGCGCCGTATTGCAGGACTGGGATGGGGAGCGACTTGTATAGCGCTATTTTTGTACTTCGAGAAAAGGCTCTGCTCTTGAACACCCTACTGAGCCCGAAGTAGCATCGGTTTCCAAGAGTAATTCTTCTTCGGATCTCCAGGCTGATGTTGTTGTCGCCGGTAATCATCGTCCCGAGGTAGACAAAATCCTCTACAACCTCAAAGTTGTACTCCCCCATAGTAACAAATTGTCCAAGACGCGTAGACTTCTTGTCCGTGGATACTAGGTACTTTGTCTTGTCCTCGTTTACCGCTAAGCCCATCAGTTTAGACTGCTTCTCAATCTATGAAAATGCCCTGCTTACCGCCCGTTCGTTTTTGTCGATAATGTCAATATCATCGGCGTATGCGAGTAGCATTAGATCTTTATAAAGAAATGAGCCCGATCTGTTGGCATTTGGGCACTGGCGCAGTATATACTCCATCAGTAGATTAAAGAAGTCACACGATAGGGTGTCACCCTGCCTAAAACCTCTCTTGGTATCAAATGGTTCGGAGAGGTTCTTTCCTATTTTGACGGAGCTTCGAGTGCTTCTCAACGTCACCATGCAAAGTCGAACGTACTTTGCTGGTATACCAAAAGTAGACAGGGCGTCAAAGAACCTTGACCCTATCGGTGTGTCAACGGCTGATTTATAATCAACAAAAAGATGGTTGGTTTTGATATTTCTCTCATAGGTCTTCTCCAGGGTTTGTCGTAATGTGAATATCTGGTCTGTGGTGGATTTAGCAGGCCTGAAACCACACTGATAAGGTCCGATCAGTGTGCTAATAAGCGGCTTTAGACGTTCACAAACAATGCACGACAGAATCTTTTATGCGATGGGAAAGAGACTGATCCCACGGTAGTTGGCGCAAACTGCAGGGTCTCCTTTTTTAAAAAGTAGGCAAATTACACTTAGACTCCAATCCTCGGGCATGCTCTCGTCGGACCATATTCTGCTGATGAGGTGGTGCATGCACCTTACCAACTCCTCGCCTCCAGCCTTAAACAGTTCAGCTGGCAGCTCATCTGTACCTGCTGATTTGTTGTTCTTATGCCTTTTTATGGCTACACAGACTTCGTGTCGGGTCTATCTCTATGTTGTCGATTGGTGACGTCGCTTTTTCTCCAGAGGCGGTATTGTGTTCGTTGTCGCCTCCCAGCAGGTTGGCGAAATAGCTTCTCCATTTGTCTAGCGCCACTTGCGGATCTGTGACCAGATTTCCATTTTCGTCCTTGCATTGTGTGACTCCGGGTTTGAAACCTTCGGTAAGTCGTCTAATCTTTCGATAGAATTTTCGAGTCTCACCCATGCCGAATAGCATCTCGACTTCCTCACGCATGCGCCTTTCTGGCTCATTTTTTTCCTTCTGAAAGGGCGCTTCTACTCTCTCCTTTCTTCCGGTATTGCTCTTTAACAGCCCGCGTTGCTCCCGACTGCAGAGTTCTCCTGTAGGCAGCGTCTTTCTCTGCAGTAGCGTCGCGGCACTCCTCATCATACCAAGTCCGCCTTCGAGGGTGCTCGGCGTATCCGAGTATCTCCTTGGCAGCCGTACTCATGGAGTGTGATATATGATTCGCTTACACCAGAAGGGAATGGTGAGTTTTCCCTGATTGTTGTGATTGCAGCTTATCGACATTTAGCTTTCGACGTGTACTAGTACGTGAGGCATATGCCACACTGAGCCGCGTGCGCACTTTGGCTGCAACAAGGTGGTGATCCGAGTCTATGTTGGCACCTCGAATCGCACGCACGTCTAGAACACTCGATGAGTGCCTTCCGTAGATCACAACATGATCAATCTGATTTCGCGTTAGTTGATCAGGGGACTTCCAGGTCGCCTTATGGATGTCGCGATGTTTAAACATGGTACTACTTATGACCATGTTCCTGCCCGCGGCAAAATCTAGTAGCCTCTCTCCGTTTCCGGAGGTTGTTTCATGAAGGCTAAATCGGCCGAGTGTCGAGCCAAAAACTCCTTCTCTCCCAATTTTAGCGTTAAAGTCGCCAAGCACGATCTTTATGTCGTGATCGGGGCAGCGGTCATAAAACTGTTCCAGGCGCTCATAGAGTTCGTCTTTTATCGAAGCGCCCTTGTCTTCCGTTGGGGCATGTGCACAGATAAGACTAATATTAAAATATTTAGCCTTAAGTCTGAGTGCGGCTAGTCGCATGTCCACTGGTGTGAAACTGATGACAGAGCGACGAAGTCTTGCACTGACTGCAAAGCCGCATCCAAATTCATGCTTGGAAGCATGTCCGCTATAGTAGATTTCCCAGAGTGCATTGGTTGTTGATGTTCTTTTCACCATGCTCCCCTGTCCAATCCATCGCATTTCCTGAAGTGCGGTAACGTCCGATGAATATTTCTCAAGGACATTCACCAACTGGATATCAGCACCTTCTCTGTTGAGGGTGCGAACATTCCAGGTGCATATCCTCAAATCGTGGTCCTTAAAACGTTTGCGTGGGTCGTCGTCAGAGGGGGTCCGTATCCGAGGCATTGTTGTCGCAGTTTTCATTGGTGAAGTTTTTTTGACGGCGGTGGGTACCAAACCCGACTCACCAACCCTATATATTGTACCCTGTAGGGAGGGCTCGCCGCTCACGTTAGCCAGAAGCTTTGCGGATGCAAAGCGTTCTGTTTACAGTTTACTTTGAGACGCAGTAAGCCAGGATCGCGCTGGGTTCGCCATGTTGAACCGATCAGCCGCTTTACCTCACTACATACGCCCCCATTAGGTCCAGAAAAACTATGACTAGAAATTTCTGGACGACCACCAGCTGCCAATCTACCTACCTAGTATCATGGATGAACGCCTCGTCACTGAAGACAAGCTTGCCTATTGGGGGGTCCAAGTTGACACTAAACTGCTGCTCTGTAGCCACGTAACTACACTTAATGGAAGGCTCAAAGCCAGAGCAAACAAACTTCATTGGCTAATTTCAGATAACAGTAAATTGCCGTTGAAAGCTAAAACAATGGTATACAACCAACTGATTTCGCCAATTTAGCAATATGCCTTATCTGTATGGGGTCCGCTATTATCCGAATCACAGTTTAAACGATTGCAAGTGGCCCACAACCAAATATTAAGATCCATGACAATAACATGGACCACCACAACAGCGTCAACCACAACAGATCCTATTAGGCTCCAATGTGCAACAACAGATTCAGCTGTGCTTAAATCAACAAGGCTTCAGTCAGCAACAATCTTTCCAACAAGAAATCTGCGATCAAGATGACATCCAACAGCAACAAACTACACAAGGCACTGTGCGAAGCCCAATAACGCGTATTGTTTTACAGCGTATCCGGGAGCAGTCAAGCCCCACTGATAACACTGACAATACTGAACATATCTATAGGCGCGTGTGGCGTCGATGATCTGAGACTCATCTAATGATGAGTAAATGAAAATTTCAGCCGCAGTCGTCTAAGATAATAGTTCAATGTTAAGTACACTGTATTAGTTGAATAAAAACAGTAGGTTGTGCTTAAGACAACCTACATATATTGTGTTTAGCCTCTGTGCTTAACAGTTCAATAAACTATATCTCTGTTGTAGCAATACAAATGTATCAGCTGATCGAAGAAAGTTGGTATATATACTACAGACTTGTAGATCTTTGGTGTTGTTTCTTTTGGTGCACTATTTTGGTGTTTCATGTTCTTTAAAAGGCCATATATTGAATGTGTGGGAAAATCATTTGATTTGAGAATTTCGATTATTCGTTTTCTGTTATATTCGTGAAAAACTGGATCGCTTACTTCCAAAACTTTTCTGATGAAATTTCTAAATTAAATAAACGACAAGCGAAAAATTCAATGGACTTCGGAGGCGCTTGAGGCATTCGAGCAGTGCAAGTTTTGCGTCGAACAAGCTGCTATCATAGGGCACCTCGCGTCTGACGCGATGTTGCTTTTGGTGTGCGATGTTTCAGACACGGCAGTTGGTGCGGCATTGGAGCAACAGATCAACGGACGTTGGCACCCAGCTGACACAAATCGAAGACGAGAAAGGAACGCTAACTTCGTCTGTGCCGAAGTTCTAATACACTTGAATATGCTCGCTCCAAACGTAACCGATTTCGACCAAACTTCGCAGATCAGTTTGAAAACATTTAATTTTAATAATGACCGAGTTAAAGAACGCTAACATTGAAAACAAAAAAGTTTTTCTCACAAAAACCCAAGAATACAAGAAGTAGTCATCCGATCCGGGCGGTTCCGACATATTAGCAGCGTGCAGCTAAAATAAGACACCGTGCAAAATTTCAGCTCGATAGCTTCAAAACTGAGGGACTAGCTCACGTAGAAACAGACAGACGGACAGACAAAGCTCAATCGACTCAGCTGATCAAGAGTATATATACTTTATGTGGTCGGAGATGATTCCTTGTATGCGTTGCAAACTCCTGGGCAAAATTATAATACACTTTTCAAGTGTATAAAAACTGCAGTACGCACGATCGTAAATCGCTTGCAGTAGACGATTCAATAAGTTATTTCAAGCACATGCTAGAGGCTCGTGTGTTTGTCATCAAAACAAAAAATCTCTCATTTATGCTTTTTCTCAAAAATAGTGTCGCCACGACAACTACGTCATCTGAATTTCATAACTCAATACTCGGAGATGATTCCTTCTATGCGGTACAAACACGATACAATGAAAACAAGGTAGTGCAAACAAATCCTCCAGTGTTTTAGGTGTGTTAGGATTGGTAATTTGAATTTTTATACACTAGTATATATATTCTTGATCAGCATGACGAGCTGAGTTGAAATAGCAATGTCCTTCTACCCGTCTGTTTCTATGCGATCTGCTCCGTCAGTTTAAAGCTTTCTTCACCAAACTTTGTAAGAAGTCTTTTGGTACAAAGGCGCTGCACATTTATCGGAACCGGCCGGATCGGACGACTATAGCATATAGCTGCCGTAGGAACTATCGGTCGAAAAAGTAGTTTTAGTCAGAAAAGCTTTTTTGTCTTCATCTCGAACGTCCCCAATAATGCTATCGCTACCAAACTTGTTACTGGTCAATATTATATGCTTCCACACACCTCTGCCAAGTTTGATCCAAATCGGATGACCATGGAATATAGCAGCCATAAGAACGATCGGTCGAAAAAGTAGTTCTAGTGAGAAAAACTTTTTAGTTTTCAATGTTAGCGTACCTTTTACTTTCCAGTTACGAATATTATCGGTTTCCACACAATATTGGGAGTTTGGTCAAAATCTGATGAATATATCATATAGCTGCCTTGTAACAAACTGGCAAGCAAATGGTTGTGGCAGCCCCGGCCACCTCTGGGCACATTATTCATCGAGCACCATCCCTAACGCAGTAGCAGAACGACATCCCACGCGCCATCCCTGGCGCGCAGTTTTCTGGCTGGCTTCGGCCACGCGCGGTATCGCGTCTGTTCAACAATATCTGTAAGTTACATACTAAACCTCGCAGCTAAATGGTCAAAGTATTGGCGCCATCTATTGCTGAGTTTGAAAGTCATTTAAAACCTTAATTTATATTAATTATACAATCTGTAAGGGTATGTAAACTTCGGTCGAGCCGAAGTTAGCTTTCCTCTATTTTTATACTCTGTACCAAAGGTGCACAGGGTATTAATAATGCAAAAGTATGTAACAGCCAAAAGGAATCATCTCCGACCCAATAAATAGCATCAATAGTAAGTGTAAAGTAAAATTGGCTCAAACAGCACCTCCAGGAGGGCCAGGGCCAAGCTTCTCTCAATCTCTTGGCGTGTGTGCTTATAATTTGTCGCACAAGAGAAAGGGACCTACAGTTTAACGCCGAATCCGAACGGCTATAGTTAGAGAATTTTTGCTTTTTCATGGCTAGTTACTTCACAGCTGGCGCCAGTACCTGGTGAAGGTGACCGGGTGTGTAAAAGCTTTTTTCTAAAGAAAGAAAAAACCTCCCGCACCAGCAGCCACACATACTACTGGAACGCCACGCCCGACAATCAGATCAGCATCAGCATGATCAGCATCAATAGCCGAGTCGATATAGCCATGTCCGTCTGTCCGTCCGTATGAACTAAGAGATCTCAAAGATGATAAGAGATAGAGGCTTGACATTTATGGGACAAAAACTCACTATACTTGCAGGCAGATCAAGTTTATTTTCAATTTTTGCCACGCCCCTTCCTGCCCCGCAATTTGGAAAAAACGTCTCCCACAGTTTTGATGATAAATTTTTCATACCTTCTAGAGATATCTAGTAATCAAAATTATTTATCGATATGATGAATGATAAAAATCGGATAAACGATACACAAGTTATGAGCAAAAAAAGTTAACCATCCCTTCGTTTCCTGCTCCATGTTCCATAGGACATCCTGTACACTTCAAGACCCAATTCAGTTGTGGGTCATTTAAAACTTCTGAAAAACAAAGAAATATACAAATTTTTGAGCTCAAATGGGATTCGAACATACGACTATGCGCACTGAACACGAATCTCACGCATCTCATCGCACAGCACCATAGCCATCGATTGTTACCGCATGTCTAAAATGTTACTTATATTTTTTGGCTCTCGCTGTCTGATTTATGTGATCTCGAAAGGGATTGAAGTTAGCATATTTGGAATGATATAAATTCGAAAGTCTTGGGGCAATCCTTAAAAGCTTGAATTGTGTAGAATAGATGGAACATGTCTATATTACGTTGATCACTGTAAGAAGCTTGTTACAATCAGGCATTATACGATATGTCCTGGGGAGCCAAATTTAGCTTTCTAAAATTGGTTGATGTATTAGACCAGACTTTTCTCCATACGATTTTCAACTTGTGAAGTTCTTTGCACAACATGGCTCAAAAAATTCGGTATATTTTAGAGAGAATTTATCAAAAATCCAAAATCAGGTTTGATGATGATAATTTATCTTTGAACTGTCAATGTAAATGTACAATTAAATTTTCATGTTTCATGCTCATGTTCTATAGTTAGCTAACCATTAGCACTCTGGAAATTGAATGCGGCGACCCAAGTTTAAATCTCGGCAAACCTTAAAAATTTTTTTTGTTATAAATTTTTAATAATCAATGCCTATAATCTACAATTGCATAGTGGAATATGCAAATAATATTTTTCCTTTACATATTTGTGTAGTTTGCCTTATTTGCCTTTCTTGTACGGAGGGCTCCAGTCTAATGCAATTTATACTTTCAGCTTATTCAAATAACATTGAAACAGCTGTTCGGTCAGCTAACCTCCTATGTGGTGTGGTGTTTCCCTGTTTTGAAGTTATGTACCAACATAACGAGACTTAGAGACGGCAAAAACTTGAAGGTTTAATGTATCAAATATCTAGATTATTTTTTTTGACATTTTTATACCCTTGCAAAGTTTATTATAATTTTGCCCAGGAGTTTGCAACGCATAGAAATATTAATTTTCGACCCCATAAACTATATATATTCTTGATCAGGGCGACGAGCTGAGTCGATTAAGCTTTGTTTGTCCGTCTGTCAGTTTCTACACAAACTAGTCCCTCAGTTTTGTAGCTATCGAGCTGAAATTTTGCACAGATATATGCTAATATGTCGGAACCGCCCGGTTCGGATGACTACTTCTTGTAGCTGCCATAGGAAAAATCGTTCGAAGAGTCAATTTTACAACTTTCCAAGTAGGCGTAGGAACTTTTCTAGTAAAATAAATGTATGATAAGTCGCAGTCGAGTTTGAGCTACGAGACTGAACGGAACTTATTTGCTTGTTTAAATTTTTGAAACCAATATTGTGATCAATAAAATCAATCAAAATGGCACGAGTGTCTTCAATGTCCCAGGAGCAACGACGGCAGGCGTCCCGTGATAGAGCAAAATACGTCTCGGAGGAAAATCTAGCATCTCGTCAAGTAGAGCGGGAGCGTGATGAAGACAAGAACTTGCAAGGGTATAAAAACTTCGGCACGGACGAAGTTAGCTTAGCCTTTTTGTTTGAAAGATACTTTTGATAGTTCAAAGACAAATTAAGGGGAAATTGGAAATTTTAAAGCCTCCACGAGACTATAAAATCTTAAAATATCTGATTTTGAATTTTTGAAAAATTTTCTATCAAATACTCTGATTTTTTTTTAGCCATGTTGTGTAAAGTACTAGAAAAAAATTACTTTTCATATAAAGCAGGTCCGACCTATTGTACACGTATATGTAGCAATATTGTACACTTATGTAGCTGTTAGAAGTTGCTTACTGTTAAAAGCTTGTTACAGTCAGTCATAACCAACATCAAGAAATTGTTTGGAGGTCAAAGGTTGCACTGCATCGCACTCTTGTTACACAACAGTATATCTAATTTACGCTTAATATTTTGTAGTCCTCGCTAAATATTTGCCATTATGTTTCTAAATATCTTCCAGCTTCAAGTGGAACATTCACGTCGTGGATTTTGGGATAGTTCCGTTTTGTACAATATTTCAAGTTTACAGGACATGTACCCAGTTGTAAGTATTTAAAGTAATTTATTTATTGAGGACACCCGTCTTGACGCGTCGCCAAACTTCTCGTTTATGATACTAGTTTTGCTCAGTTTGCAGCGAGTTCGCGAGCAAATATATTCTTGAAAGTTTGTAGGTTAAAATTTGAATTAAATTATTGTTTCTTGTTAGTTTAATGTTTATTTAAATACGAATTCATTAAATTAAATAATAAATGTAAAGTGTTGTTTATTCAAGAAACAGTACTTATATGATTAATTAAATGATTATGAGTGAGTAACATTTAGTTGTGAAATAAGGAATCAAAACTTCTATGACTTACGGCTGCGACGAACGACAGGACTTGACATCTTTTGACGACTCATCACGGCTGCGTACAATCAGCGACTGACTTCGACTCTCAACTGGTTCTGATTCGCTCCATTTTGCAGACTGTTAACATAAAAAGAACGGGCAGCGGTGTGCTGTTAGGACGCGCATCCATTACCGCCTCATATAAATGTGTTAATAACACAGTACAACACTAAAAAAAAAATATAATATTTTCGGTCTTGTTAAATTCATGTTAAACCGTCTCAGATGTCGCAATATTTTCCGAAAAGCACGTTCACACTTTGCTTGCCCGCTGCTTTCGTATTTTGTTGGCACATTTAAGCACAACCACAATTCAAACATAGACTATCAGGCATGTTCTCAATTCCACTACTTTCTGTAAAGTAAATCGAACGCAATTCCGCTTCGGTTTCGTTTTATCTGTTCTCAATTCCGAATGAAATTTCTCTCTTTTTACTTTTTGCAATAAACTAGTCCAAACGAGATTGGCACTAGATACGTTAGAGAAAATCCACAGTTTCAAGCGAAACTATCGAAAATGGAACAGTCGTGAATGAGAGAGGCTGATTTTCAGGTTTCACTTTTTGGTTTGGATGGGCAATGCCAAATTTTGGACAAATTAAACAAAAAACTTCCTTGTAAAATGTACAATTTAAATCAATTAATGACTTAAATGCAAATCAAATTTCACTAACAATTTCTAAATGGATCACAGAATTAAGGAAAATTCACTTTACGTAAATTTAGCAACTGTAAGAGTGCGTGATTTGGCAATTACTTTTCATTCCACCGACCAACAAGCGTTACTTTTTAAAACGAAAAACCTTTTCGTTTTGGTGTTGCGAGAACATCAATCAATTCCACTTTCAAAAAGTTGCCATGGAATTGGAATTGAGAGCATGACTGTGTTATATACAGTAAGACCCACTTCAATGAAAATTAAACTACAAAACTCAATAAAATATCTTTAAAAATTGTAATCGAGCCGTCTTAAGCCTTTAAACGCAACTAAAAGAGCAAAGCCAGCCAAAGGGCGGTGTAACTTTTCTCTACCTACTGCAGAGAAATGAAAGAAAAGAAGCTCCTCACGCAACACACAAGCGAAGGTTTGCTTCAATTTGAATTTTGATTAGTTTTAGCGAAACGTATAATGAGTTTCCTTTTATCTTGCATCTCTCTACAGCATGTACAGAATGACCGAAATGTGACGCCGCGTCGCGTTGCGTCGCAGCACAGTAGCGTTCTTAGAACAAATGGGGTTGCAAACATAAAAATTGCATGTGCACTTACGATATTTTGAATACACTCATCTTATAGAACATTGTTCAAAGATTACAAATATGCTGCCTTCAATAAAATCAGATTTTTAGTTCAGAATATTGTAACGCCCTCTTTTAGTTGCACGGATGTAGCTCGCCGTTGGGTCTGTCACAGATATTTGATTCTGAGGCACTTGGTTACTGTGTTTGCTGGAATAAGAGAGTATGTAAGAGATAGATATTCCAAATAAATAGACGGAGTTGTGCTGGGTGAAGGTGTTTTTCTTTATTTCTATCTCGTGGGTTACTTGTTCTCCTTGGTCTTGACTTGTGGGGGCCACCCAGGACCGGGGGTCCTTCCAAGTCGTGCTTGTTGGAACGCGCCTACCCGCGTGTACTGTGGCCGTACTCGGCCTGAAGATTTTCACTGGTGCATGTGGTGCATCCGACCTGGTATTTTGGACAGGGAGCCGGTTCAAAAATCGTACAACCTGAGGCTCACCCGCAGCCGGTCAGAAAATCGAGCGTTAGGAGTCGGATGGGGCGAGCGTCGGTGCTATTCAACCGGGAATCCCATCCAGACACAGGTGACAATTCGAAAATCGCTCACCCGGAGCCGGTCGAGCCGATTCGTAAATCGCACAAGACCCCTTGGTCGGGAGTAATAGGTGTTCCGCTGGTGGATGCAGTGCGTCCAACCTATTATTTTGGTCAGGGAGCCGATTCGAAAATCGTACAACCTGCGGCTCACCCGCCGCCGGTCAGAAGATCGAGCGTTGGTAGTCGGATTGGGCGAGCGTCGGTGCTATTCAACCGGGAATCCCATCCAGACACAGTTGCCGATTCGAAAATCGCTCACCCGGAGCCAGTCGAGCCGATTCGTAAATCGCACAAGATTCCTTGGTTGGGGTGGTTAATACTTACTGCTGGTACTGCTGTTCGAAGGTGTTGACTCGACCAATGCCGCGGACTAATTGAGCTCCCAGTTCGCTGATGCTCTGCTTTTATAGGCCGCTGGGCGCCGTCGACGGTGGCAGCGCTCGCAGCTGATGGTCGCAGAGTGCGCGATATCGATAACAAAATTCCACATCGCCGCCTGTGTCCATTTCCATTCCGTGGATGTAAGAAATTTGTTTAAATATAAACAATTTGTTTTGGCAATTGCCAAAGTAAACAATACAAATTTTGGACACAGCTGTTTGTCGATCGATAAAAATATCGATAATTCTATCGCTACTTGCCGGCAAGTTAAAATTTGACCCCATCATGAGGCAGCGGTTAACTTTGCCGCTCGGTTCTCGCCATAGACAGCATGAGACACGCGA